>PVKP010001835.1:38254-135915 GCA_004027715.1 Plecturocebus donacophilus
CCCACCCACCCACCCGCCCACCCACCTACCTACTTGCCCACCTGCCTGCCTGCCTGCCTTCTTCCACAGGTATTCATTAAGCATTGACACATTACAGGCTTTGTTCCAGGTGCTAAGTATACAGGGAAGAGACAAAGTCCCTGTCTTCATAGAACTTATATTCTACTAAGAAAAGAAGAGTAAGTAAGCCAGTACATAAAACCCAGTAAAACATCACATAAGAATGAATGCTTTAAAGAGAACTTAAGTGTGGTGAGGGCATGGATCATGACAAGGGTGCTACTTTAGAGAGGGAGACCAGGGAAGGCTTTTCTCATGAGGAAGCGCTCCAGCCTAAAGACAGTGAGGCAGGGACCCCTGCCTATACCTGAAAAACAGATTCCAGGCAGAGGGAAGTACAAAGGCCCCAAGGCAGAGCTTTGATAAGAACAGTCCTGGACAGCAAGGATGTCAGCGCTACAGGTGGACAATGAGTGTGGAGAAGAACACCGCAGATGAGACTGACAGAGCCAGGAATTGGGTTACACTGGGACTTATAAGCCATGGAAAGGTGTGAATTCATTTGAGATGGGATGGCAAGCCATTGGAAGATTTTGATTAGGGTTGTAATGTACTTGGACTGGTACTTAAACAGATCCCCTTGAATTAATTTGTGACAGAAAGCCTCTTTCCACATATACACTATAGAAATAAGTCATGCTCTGAATAACACTTTGGTCAATGATGGAGAATATAGACAATGATGGCTATCCAGTAAGTTAAGGTTAATTTATTATTGGAGAAAGAGACCATTTAAAAAATAAATTTAGTGTAGTCTAAGTGTATAGTATTTATAAAGTCTACAGCAGTGTAAGTAATATCCTGGGCCTTCACATTCACTTAGCATTCATTCACTGACTCACTCAGCAACTTCCAGTCCTTCAAGTTCCGTTTATGGTGAGTGCCCTATACAGGGTACCATGTTTTACCTTTTATAACATATTCTTATTGTACCTTTTCTGTGTTTAGATTTTTACAAATATTCCCTTTGCATTTCAGTTGCCTATAGTATTCAGTATAGCCACATGCTACACAGGCTTATAGTTTACGAGCAACAGGCTGTACCACACAGCCTAGGTGTGTGGCAAGCCACGCCATCTAGGTTTAAGTACACTAGGACATTTGTATAATAACACAATTGCCTGACGACACATTTCCCAGAACATATTCCTGTCATTAAGTGGCACGTAATTATAGATAACAAGCTGAGTTGTGAAAAGTACTTTGTAAACAATGAATTTCTTTTTATTCATTTAATAACTAAATATTGATCAATATTTACTGTGTTCCCCTTTTTTAAGCTTTGGGGATACAATGAATGAAACATAAGCCCTAACCTTTTGGAACTTATAGTCTAATAATTGAGTTTTAGAACTAAAGAGATGACTGCAACTAGGGTGGTAAGTTCTATAAAAAGGGTAAACACAGGGGGATGAATAAGCCCATGGAGAAAAGCCACAAAACCAGACTTAGGTGGACCAAAAAGGAAGAAAGATGTGTTCACTTAGGTGTGTTCTGAAGGCTGGTCTATGGGGTCAGAGCGGCTGAGTTTGCCAGATACAGAACACCCTTTCACATTTGAACATTTGAACTTCAAATAAACAACAGATAACTTTTTGTGTAAGTATGTCCTAAATACTGCATGGGGCCTCCTTTTTTTTTAAAGTTCTGGGATACATGTGCAGGATGTGCAGGTTTGTTACACAGGTAAACGTGTCAACCTCTCACCTAGGTATTAAGCCTGCCTGGGACATACTTATACTAAAAAGATATTCATTGTTTATCTGATTTCAGATTTAACTGGGCATCCTGTAGTTTTTATTTCCCAAATATATCTAACCTAGAGAATATCCTTGATGTGAATTGCAAGCAGTTGAGTAAACACAGAGCTCAGAGTTGAAGACAAGCATGTTGAGAGAGAATTGGATTCAGCTAAGTCGGTTGGGCCAAGTTTGCAGCCTATTGTCAGGATGAAATCCAGCAGCCAGCCAATGAAGGGTTGTAAACAGAGATGTGGCATTCTCAAACCTTAAATTTAGAAGAAAACACTAAACTGAGGTTAAAGCATAATGAGGGCTGCCTAAGGAAAACCATAGCTTGATGAAAGGAAACACTATAAATAAATCATTTTTAGATATTAGCTTTTAAATTTAATTTTATTAAAAAATTTAGCTTCTTTCATATTCCTCCGAGGAAGGGTTTATTATAAGCTCTTTCTCATTAGCCTATACTAATTTTATTCCTAAACCAGCAGAAAAGAACTGTGAAAATTCTTTAACAAGAACCAACCACAAGGTCTTACAAAATGAGAGCTTCCTTGCAGAACGCTTCCGCAGGAATTCTCTCATTTGCCTTCACAATCACTCTGCAATTTCCATTGTAGGAGGTGAAGGGATTATGTGTCAAAAGCTTCATTTCTCTCAGTTGCTGGGTCTGACCTCAAACAGGGATCCCCGAGGGTTCTCTGACAAGCGAAAGGCTCAGGGGTTCTTCTGAGGCCAGAAGGTCAGCACGGCGAGGAGGCCACACGCCCTCCAGACCGTGGGAAAGGCAGGCCTCAGCTCTTCAGCAACAGCAGCGCCCAAAGTTCAGCCTGACTTTGAAGCTGATTCATGAGGGCCGGCCATAATTTCTCTGGAGATGAAAATGCAAAAGGAAATTTCTCATCAAGCACAATGCCGCCAGCCACGATAATGCTGAAGCAAGATTCCCTTCTAGTAATTTGTCATCCATATTATCGTCCTGTCAGAATGTGTGGGCCTATAAAACCTATTTTTCTTCATCCGAATCTTGTTGTTTCTCCTGTTTCTGCCCTTCCTCCGATTCTCTGTCAGCCTCCTGGTTCTCTTAGTGTGTCCTTTACATGTTCATTCCTTCAGTCATTCACTAGTACTATGATGACTATATGTATGCGTTCATTTTTGTTGCTATAAAAGAATATTTGAGGCTGGGTAATTTATGACGAAAAGAGGTTAATTTGGCTCATGGTTCTTCAGGCTGTGCAAGTATGACACCAGCAATTCTAATGAGGCCCAGAAAGCTTTTAGTCATGGTGGAAGATGAAAAGGGAGCAGGCAAGTTGCATGGTGAGAGAGAGCAAGAGAGAGAGAGGAGGAGGGACCAATCTCCTTTAAACACCCAGCTCTCCCTCAAACTAACAGAGCAAGAACTCACTCATTAGCATGAGGAGGGCACCGAGAGACTCACGAGGGAGCTGCCCTCATGACCCAAACAACTCCTGCCAAGCCTCACCTCGACACTGAAAATTACATTTCAACCTGAAATTTGGAGGAGATAAATGTCCAAACCGTATTGCTATGTGTATTAGTTTGTTCTCACACTGCTATTAAAGACATACCCCAGACTAGATGATTTATTCAAAAATAGAGAGAGAGATTTAATGGACTCACAGTTCCACATGGCTGGGGAGGCCTCAGAATTGTGGCAGAAGGCAAAGAAGAAGTAAAGACACGTCTTACGTGGCGGCAAGCAAGAGAGCGTGTGCAGGGGACCTCCCCTTTATAAAATCATCAGATCTTGTGAGACTTATTCACCATCAGGAAAGCAGTACAGGAAAAGCCCACCCCCATGATTCAGTTACCTCCCACTGGGTCCTTCCCACAACACGTGGGGATTATTACAATTTAAGGTGAGATTTGGGTGGGACACAGGGCCAAACCATATCACTATGATTACTCTGATGACTTCAAACATAAGGCCTGTTTCTGACCTAACAAGTAGCAATGATTACTAGATGCTGTGGACTCTCCAAGAACTTTATATATACATTAATTCATTTAATAGTCCCAACAATTCTTTAAGAAAGCAATAATTGTCAACACCATTTTACAGATAAGAATACTGAGGCACAGATGGTTTCTGAGATTTGCTTGCAGTCTCAAGGATAGTGAAAGAGCTGGGCAGAGATAAGCAGTCTGGCTGCACAGTTCTTAACAGTGTGTTTTATAAGTATGTATCACCTATCTATAGATAATGTTTTTCTACAATTCATTTGTGTAATATAAAGTTCATTATTTAAGGATCATTTTCTATGGGTATTTACACCATTGAATAGATGCAAGGATAGAGGTAGTTTGGTGTATCATTTGTCAACAGACCATTTAATCCAGATCAGAGGTGCCAGGTGTGTACATGGGACAGCTGCACCCACTAGTCTGAAATTTTAATGAGGTTTTGGGTTAAAGATTGAGATTTGAGAGTTTTCTATAATAAAAATTTAAAACTATAAAATGATCAACTAGGTCGAAAATTTGATGAAAGAAGTTGAGAAAAAAAATCTGTGGAGCTTCAACATTTATTTAGCAGATGAGCAGAGAACAAGAACCATAAAGAAGGTATACAAGAAAGAGTGTGAGGCAGGAGGGAGATGAGAGAAGATAATGCCATGGGATATAAAGGAATGACGTTCAAGGAAGAAGTCATCCATGTGTCAAATGCAGCAGAGATGTCTACTTCACTTCCTAACCTGAAGGGCTGCTTCTTGTATAAATACAAGTTGACAGAACTGAGCAAAACTGCTTCACAGCAACTAGCTCGAGGTGGCTCGGGCTTTTCTCTAGCCAGGTGATATGGTCTGGCTGCAACCCAACCTAAATCTCATCTCAAATTGTAATCTTAATAATCCCCATGTGTTGAGGGAGGGTCCTGGTGGGTGGTAATTGGATCATGGGGATAGTTTTTCCCATGCTGTTCTCACGATAATGAGCGAGTTCTCACGAGATCTGATTTTTTTATGAGAGGACCTTCTTCCTTCTCATTCTCTGTCTTTCCTGCCACCTTGTAAAGAAGCTACTTGCTTTCCCTTTGTCTTCCACCATGATTTTAAGTTTCCTGAGGCCTCCCCAGCCATGCAGAACTGTGAGTCAATTAAACCTCTTCCTTTTACAAATTACTCAGTCTTAGGTACTTATAGCAGTGTGAAAACAGACTAATACAACCAGGTTGCTATTCTCCTCCTTTCCTTGAAAGGTTTGAGTGCTTATCTTTCTCAGAAATGCCTTTGCATGACGGGTGGTAATCTGGTCTTCAGCCAACTTCATCCTGTCTGGATAAGCCCCTTGGTCAAAAATGGCAAACCTGGGCCTTTGTTTATGAGTTTGCTTTTGACAGAGAAAATGAGATTACCCCTAGAACAGAATGGACTGGACTGAATCTGTAGTCAGGTGAACTGGAGGGGAGAAAATAGAGAAGTCTTGGGAAAAATTACATTAATTAAAAGAACAGACACAGTGAGTAAAGTTAAACTTAGTAAAAAATAAATATTCTTAATTATTATGTTAACAATACTGTCACCACTGACAATAACAATATTAGTACTGCCTCTGACTGCCATCACGGTCACTACTATGATTACTTCAACAGCCTCCATTTCTTCCATTACTGTTCTGTGGCCACAGTAACTTCTCTGCTATCACTACTACAATCACTACCATCAGCAACCATTCATTTGCTACAGTTGATCATGCTCATGTCAGTACTTGGGATAAGGTGTTTACATAAAATATTGTGTTAAAACCTTACAGTATTCCTATCAGGAAAGTAGTGTCATTCTCCTTTAAGAATGAGAGGGCAATTCAGGAATTGGAGTTGATTAACAGGTTGTGGTGCCTGGGCTCTCAACCACTGCTTAATCCTTCCCCTGAGTGCTGACCACCTGTCACTGGTTATAACTACATCGTCTGCCTCCTCAATTCTTTTTCAATGGCAATGTAAGGTATGCTTTTGATCTTGGAAAAAGAGCTCTGCTCTTTAGTGTTTGTCTATAAAGATGTGATAGGAAAGGAAATATAAGTAGATGTGCTTTTGCTTCATTGGTGGGAAGAAGGTGTTGGTGATATAGGGATAGTTATACAGTACAGAGCGCAGGTGTCTTGGATTTGTCCTGGCCATTCTGAAGTTGAATGTCTTCAGGCAGCCACCTTACCTGGCTGCATTCTAATTTCACCGTATTTTGCTGAAAGAGGTTTGTAAAAATTCTTCCAATTCTGTCTCATAGGCTACAATTAAGGAGACAGGAAGGAGTAGGGGAGAGATGGAGCTTTCCTCAAGGAGCCAATGTTGAGAGCAGCTTCTCAGGATTTTCTTTTCAATTCATCTACATCTGACATTGGGTTGGGAGTTACAACAGACCTCTCATCTAGGGAAAAGAATAACTGATCTTTAAGAAGCAAATGTGGGGAATGGGTTTTACAGTTTTTACTGCTTTGGAATTGGAGGACCTTTAGCTCTGAAAGCTTTTGAGCAAAGTTCAAATTACATCAAAGCACAGGACTTTATAAACATTTTAATGAATATTCTTCCAGTAATGAAATTACTTTGAGTGATGCATTTCTTGGATGTTTTATGTAAGGAGAGGAAAATAAAATTGTGCCAATTAAATAAACTGAAGTGAATTTGATGAACTAAAGCTACTAAATATTTAAAAGATCTAAACCATGATATCACCCTTTTTGTTTCATCTTAACAGAAATACTGAAGAAGATATTTAATAAAATGTTAACAAATGTGTGAAAATTTAGAAAAAAAATAAGCATTTTATTAATACAGTTTATACTGGTGTGGATTTCCTTCATTTCACTACTCAGTAGTTTGGAGTGTGAGTGTGTGTGTGTGTGTGTGTGTGAGAGAGAGAGAGAGAGAGAGAGAGAGAGACAGAGAAAGAGAGAAAACTCAGATGCCATGTCTAGGTTTTCTTCATTGATAGCTTCAAAAACATGATTGATACCAAGTATCATATATGTGATGCCAGCTTGTAACATAACCTTCTTGAATTCTGCTTTTTCTTGAGTAATTTGCAATTTCTTGACAGACAATGAAAACAATCACTAATGTTTATTGAGTGTTTCTGTCTTTGCCAGGTGCTATGCTAAGCATTCTTATTTAGGCCTTCCAAGATTTCTTATGAGGTTGGCACTTTTATCACCATCCTCATTTTACAGCTGAGGAAATTGAGGATCAGAACCACAAAATAAATTCTTAAGGCCAGATAGCTGCTAAAGCTGGTCCTTGAACCCACCTCCCTCAGAATCTAGAGCACAAATTCTTAAACACCATGTTACCCTGGGTGGCATTGGTTGCCTTTCAGTCCTGCATTACTTGTTGCTGATTTGGGCATAATGTCGGGATTATTTTCTGAAGTTGAGGTAATGGCCTATCTTTGAAATTGCTTTGCATCAATGGCCTGCTGTCCGCAAAGTCAAGGATTGAACTCTGTCATGCATGATGTTTCCACCGAGAACTTCTCAGTTGTGTGCACATGGCCCCAGCATTCACCTCCTCTCCAATTCAGCAAGTCCCTCACCAGCAGCACCTGGTAGCTGCTCTGCACCAGCCCTCCTGAATTCATTACAAGTGCCCAAGGACCCCACCGTGTCATGCCTCTTTCACTCGGCCCAGGCCATTTCCCCTCCCATCTTTGTACCTGGTGAAATGCTACTAATCAGTCGTGTATCATCTTAAGCATCTGCCCCTCCAGAAGGAATTTCATTGACCTCTCAAGCAGACCCTTGTGCTTTCTCCATGGACTGACACTCTGGCCTGTGGGCTCACTATTTCTATAGCAGCACTACTTCGCAATAGTGCCATTATTTTTGATGTGCACCGTCTGCCCCATTAAGCCCATTGACAAAAATGATCATCTTCTATTCCACTTTGTATTCCAAATTCCTATTACAGTGTCTGACACGTGAGAGAGACTCGATAAATATTTGAAAGAATAAATTTAAATGTGAACAAACAAAGAATAAATATTGGAAAGAGGAGCAACTTGTTTCCAGCAAAAGGAAAGCACAGATAAAATATATGTATATATATATATATATATTTTTTTTAAATGGTAGGACAGAAAAAGAGGAACCTGGGGCAAGAAAATCAAAAATTAATTGAACATTTTGCTAAGCTTTAAAATCATTTCCCAAACCACAATGATGTAACTACTTTCATAAATCCATTAATACACTCCAGGCTACTGTCTCCTGCCTCAAGGAAATTCCCTTGCCAAATTGAGAATTATTCTTAAGCCTTTGAGTTTATCCCCCATTCCTAACTTTAAAAGGCTTGTACACAGTTCCAGACAGAAGAAGCAATCCTTTCAACACCTCTCCTCCTCCCGTTATTTTAATGAATATTAGAACTCATTCAGCCTTAGAATTTAAGTGTTTCTGTCAGCATTTTAGAGATCTTTTTGGATATAAGTAATTCATATTCAAAATCTAAACATAACTTTTTATTCAGAAAAAGCTAAACCCTATAAAAATTCACTTCTCTAAAAAGATAATATGTTAGCATTTAGGAAGCAAATGTCCAGTGCTATCTGAAATTGCTAAAACCTTATGTTTTTTAAATTTTTTAGTCCTGAAGATGAATTTGCTTCAATCAAACCTCACATTTTCATTCCTTGTGACTAGGAGCATAGATTTTGTTATAAAATTGGCTGGTCCAGAGGTCTCCTTGGTGTTCAGGTGTTCCAGGAATACAAAAGGAAGCAAACAGACCTTTCTTGAGAATTCATTGGTATGTGCCAGAAGCAACATTAACAATCCTTGTGAGGTAGGTGTCTTGTCCCCATTGCATAGATAATAGCAAACAAACCAGAACAAAACGGACCACCCAAAGCAACAGCAATCTAAACTGCCATGTAATGAAATTCAGGATTTATTCTTATAGTGGCACTCCTCAAGATAACCGACATGTGTTGCCCTTCAAGTGGCAAAATAGTATTTTATTTTCTTTTAATGAATGGTAAACTTTCTGAATATAGAACTTTTAATGATGACAGTAATAATTTTAAAAAACTCTTTGATCAAAAGCCTCCATTTGCATTCCCTTGAATATAATTTTCAGGTTATAGGAACTAGGATAGAAAAAGCTATGTCTTTAAATTCATTAATCTCTAACTGAAATGTAGCAGGTCTTCTAATTATGAATTTAGGCAACATCCTTCAGTAGTATTAGCAGTACCTGTGACCTTATCACAAATAGAAATCACAAATACTTTCACTTTATAATAGCTGCTGATATTTTGAAATGTTCTTTGCTACTTTGAACTATGATAGTTATCATATCTACCATTTGATATGGTTTGGCTCCATGTCCTCACCCAAATCTCATCTTGAATTATAATCCTCATAATCCCCACGTGTGGAGGTTGGGACCTGAGGGAGACAGTTGGATCATGTGGGTGGTTTCCTATGCTGTTCTCATGATAGTGAGTTTTCATGAGCTCTGATGACTTTATAAGTGTTTGACAGTTCCTCCTCCTCACACTCACGCTGTCTCCCTGCTGCCTTGTGTAAAAGGCTCCTGTTTCTGCTTCTACCATGATTGTAAGTTTTCTGAGGCCTCCCCAGCCTAGGCCTCTGTGAGTCAATTAAACCTCTTTCTTTTGTTAATTACACAGTCTTTGGCATTTCTTTATAGTGGTGTAAGAAGGGACTAACACACCATTTTATATTGTTCTATAGTGGACTAATAGAGTAGCATATATATTCTGGTATCCCAAATTTATTGTTTTAATCTTTTGATAACTAAATTTTTAATATCACTGGTTTCCTTTACAATCTTATGAATGTTATTTTATGCACTTGAAAATATTATCCTAAAAGAGGGCCCATAGACTTCTAAAGATTCTATGGCACAAAAAGTTAGAACTCTTAAATCTTAATGTATGTGTCATACTCAATCTCTTTTCATTGTTTCTTTCCTTTTCTTCAATTTCTCCCTCTCTTTTGTCCATTTCTTCCTTTCTTCCTTCCTACTTTTTTTCTCCCTCCTCCCTTCCTCTCTGTCTCCCTCCCTCCCTTTCTCCCTCTACCTACTTATGCTAAACACGAATATTCTATTCAGGCTCCTATCTGTTCTAATACATGGTAGACCAAGTTTTTCTTGACTTCCTTTTTCCTTAGCTTAGCTCTGCTTTCTTTTCTGGGATTTTGTTAAATGCTTTATATTCAGGGATATTTCCTTCTTGAATAAGGATGGAAACACAGACTTTATATTGTTTCCTCAATCAATCAAGAACTACTGCAGCTTCTATCACAGAGAGAGAAAGAAAAATCCTAGAGGCACATAGCCTGTTTTGGCCTCATTGCTCATCATCTAGGGGAGGAGGTTGTGAAAATCTCACCTGGGCTTCTGTAAGCCTATTTCCTATGAATTACTTTTCACAAAGGAACATTCTTTTTCCTCTATGTTAAGTACCTGTGTCTGGCAGATAATAAATATTTCTGTGTCAGTATGACTTTCCTGCTTTTACTACCTTTTCTTTCAGTCTGGAGGGTTTACAATGTTACCCTCTAGATTTTAGGCAATTTTTTAAAAGCTCTTGAAATAATAATTAGGGACATATAATTCTGTTGCTCCATGGAGTTTAACACGAGCAAGTTCCTTAGATATTTCACAAAATAGTTCCACGATACAGATAAAATTTAGGTATCTATTGAAATTCTTCTTTCTTAATTAAATTTGTATATTCAGTGTCATTGTCTTCATTCTTATTTTAGCTCTGTTCAAAAAGTGAGGGCCCAGACTATTATTTATGGCCCTGTTATTTGAAGAGCTAAAACTAGGTATGGGGATAGAATGTAACCTGTCCTCAGGACACAAATTATGGAGCAGAGTGAAGTTAAAAGACAGCATCTTAGGGCCAAGCTGGAATTAAGACAAGCAGACAGACAGGGAGTCATATGCAAGCTGAATGACTGGTAAAAACGGAGTAGGAGATAAAATTTTGAGGGACCAAGATGGAGTTCCAGGACCCTGACCAGAGGAGAGAAAGTAAAGTTTGGATAAAAACCTAGAAACACTGGGACCACTTTTTATAGGTATTTGAGCTTGACCAAGGCTGAGGAGAGAGAGATCAAGGGCATTTGGAAATTTCTTCTATACCACTTCAATGTTCTAATGAATAATCACATTTTTTCCATCTCTATCCTTTTATTAATTTGACTAAGTGTTCTCATGGCAATTATAGGGTACAGCACTTGCTTGAACATTTGAGAATCAATAAAGATATCCATGCTACTGTAATGAAATTGGAAAGAGGGAGAGTGGTAGCAGAGAAGGTCAGAAAGAAGAGGAGGCCAGATTATATAGAGTGTTGTGAGTCTTATCATAAAGTCTTTGAGTTTGTCCTGAGTGTGTTGGGAGCTACTAGGTGGTGTTAGTCAGAAGAATAAGATAATAAAGTATAATGGGTCTCTATGGCTGCTATGTTGAAAACAGATTACAGAATGTCAGAATAGAAGCATAGCGGTCATCTGGAGTCTACTGCAATTTTCCAGGCAGGAGATGAGGATGAACTGGACTATGTTGGGGTGGCGAGAAGTCTTACTGATGGGACTTATGATGGATTAGATACAGGGTGTGATGGAAAGAAAGTGTTAAGGATGACACTGGGAATCTGGAACTGAGGAAGTAATAAAATTGAATTGCTATTGACTACAATAGGGAAGTTCTAAAAGAAATGAATTTTTGAAAAAAAAATAAATTGGAAGTTCCCTAAGCAGACACCTACCTTGCTCATTATCCAAATGTGTTGGTTTCTCCAAAACTGCTATATAGGAATAATTTAGAGACAGTACTCTTCCATGCTAAGCATAAGGGTGAAGCTTGAAACTCATTTTGCATATCACTTTATATGAAATTAAGATCCTTAAATTGTACAGGCCAGGCACCATAGCTCATGTCTGTAATCCTAGCACTTTGGGAGGCCGAAGCGGACGGATTGCCAGAGCTCACGAGTTCAAGATCAGCCTGGGCAGCAGAGTGAAATCCCATCTCTACTAAAATACAAAACATCAGCCAGGTGTGGTGGCATATGCCTGTAGTCCCAGCTACTAGGGAGGCTGAGGCAGGAGAATTGCTTGAACCCAGGAAGCGGAGGTTGCAGTGCACTAAGCTGAGATCATGCCACTGCACTCCAGCCTGGGCAACAGAGCAAGACTCTGTCTCAAAAAAAAAAAGTAATTAAATCATACATAATGCAGAGCAAGGTGCTTTGGAGAATATGGTTGACTAAGTCATTCTTTGATACTAATACTACCCAGTGGGAAGTTCAAAGCTCCCAGAGTGGATCTTCTGATCTTCTTGGAAGTAACACCTTCATTGAGCTGACTTTCTTAGGGTTTTGCTGATAGTTACAATGGTTCTCACACTAGAAGTAGAAATACAAAAAACGTTAATATCTACTTTAATAATCCTGTTTGAGTCTTTTCATGAAGAGAAAATCATCACCATACCGTTCTTTATCAGGGAATATCCTGCCTGCCAGAAGAATCCATACTAAGTAATTATAAAAGGAATTAATTACAGGTACTTATAAAAGTGAAGGACTTGCAATTGTTGGAAGCTCCTATCAACCCTCAAGTTGAAGGGACTAAGGAAGGAGTTGGAACCACCAGTGGAAGTAGGAACCATGTTTAGCTTCTCAGCAGGAACTGGACCGTGAAGCTGGGGCCAGAGAGCTGAGGGGTCCTCTGTGGAGATGATGCCCATATTCGTTTGTTTTCACACTGCTATAAAAAACTGCCTGAGACAGTGTAATTTATGAAAAAAAAAAAAAAAGGTTTAATTACCTCACAATTCCATAGGCTTAACAGAAAGCATGACTGGAAGGCCTCAGGAAACTTACAATCATGGTGAAAGCAAAGGAGAAGCAAGGCAAATCTTCCCATGGCAGAGCAGGAGAGAGAGAAAAGAGAGACAGAGGGAGGTAGGTGCGTGAAGGGGGCAGTGCCACACACTTTAAAACCATCAGATCTCATGAGAATTCCCTCACTATAACAAGAACAGCAAGGAGAAGTCTGCCCCTATGATTCAGTAAGCTCCCACCAGGTCCCTATCCTGACATGTGGGCATTACAATTCAACCTGAGGTTGGTTGGAGACACAGACCCAAACCCTATCAATGCCTAAAGCAAAAAGATAGAGGAAAGATACATCGTCTTTCTCTTCCTCCTGTCCTTCTGTCTCCTGTGGTTCCCACCCGAAGGCAGGTGGCAAAGAGGCTCAAAACATGGTCCCCAGGGATCACTACCCACGGTATTCAGGGTGGAGGAAGGATGAAGGAGTGAGTTGAGGTCAAAGAAGCACATGACTAGTCAACTTCCTCATGGAGGTGCTGGGTTGAAATAAGAATGAAGTTGGTGAATTTTTGCCTCAGAAAGTAAGAAAAGAAAAGAATTATGTGAGGTTTTATGTAGTCAGGATGGAGTCAGGTCTTGGAGAACAGAGACGATTTTTATTGAGATCTGGGTTTGGTTTTGAAGGTTCATAATATCTCCATGTTTATTTTTATTTTCCTTGTGACAGTAGATTCCTTTCTTTCTGATATCAATAGAGGAGACCTATGAAGAATACATTCTACTTCACAAAAATCCTAAGGACAGAAAAATCCCAGATGATTGAATTAATCAAGGAAGAGTTTAAGAGGATAAAAATTGGCAAATCACGTGGAATTATAAATTACAAAAAAATCAAAGTAGAAGTGAAGCAGTAACCCTTTAGTAACACTCATTCGCAAGTTCAGCTTTCTTTTTTTCTCAGATGCTGTTCTAGATGATGGAAGTTTTTACTGAAGTAATTATTTGTTTTCCCATCAGCATTTATTAGAGCTATGATAAGCAAGCTTCTTTTTCTGTTTCTCTTCCAATTTGAAGTCATTGCTTTTGCATCTGAACTAGCACGCACTTTGGACAATGCAAGTCATGTTTTTTTCTCCATAAGCATCATAACCTAGGAATATTTGTTGAATATAACCAACATGGAGTGTGTCATTCAGAATTTGACAAGTCATATTTTGCAAAATCATTTTCTGTGTGTAATGGTCTTTCGTTTCAAGGAGACACTGGTGTCAAAACTTTGGTAATTCTAAATTCAACTCTATGATTTGTAATTTTTGTACACAATCCAGATTTGATTTTGTTGCCTGCAAGTCTGAAGTTTATAATGCATGTTATTTGATTTTGTTCTCTAGAGATATTTTATCTAGTCAATATGAGTCTTTACCAGCTTAAGCAATGTAAAAATTTTCATACAAGTTATTGTTAAGAATCCTTTACTTCTAAAGATACCGTTAGAGACTATTGCTAATTTTAAAAGACATTTGTAGGATGAGCTTTGGACTTACTTCAAATATATATTCTAGAAATGTTTCCAATTCCTTATTTTATACTTATCATACTAATTTGCTTTTCTTTTGTAATGTACTGTCATGCCCTTAATATTTCCCATGTTAAAAATTTGAAAATTCATTAAAATGAAAGTCATTTTCAGAAACTCAAATTTGTATTTTAAAAATATTTATGTCTTATAAATTTAAATAGACTACTTCAGAAATTAAAACTCTAAAGATTACTCAGCTTGCTAAGTGCTTCACCCATTTTACATTTTACCTTTGTACACATTATCTTAATAGCCCTATGGAATGGTTCCAGAAATTTAGTTCTTTTAGAGAAGAGAACCTCACAGTTCAGAGAGAATGAATGTCCACTGTAACTGTGGTAGTGTGGCTCTACCCAGGCCTGTTGATGAGGGTAACTTATGTACAGTACTCAGCAGAGTCCCTGAAATAGTAGTGATTCAGCAAGCATTTGCTTCATTCCATTTACTGCCCTGTATTTGGCACATTATTTGATTCTAGAAAAAATATATAACAATAGGAAAATTGCTTTGCCTCTAATGGGATCCTTTGGTATCTTTCAGATGCAGATAAAATAACAGCTTTTAAAGCAGCAAGTGAATACACTGACAATATGCTTGCCTTGTTAATTCTAAAGGTATTGCAGCTGTCATTTATGATGATGTGGTTCAGAAACTTATGAAATAAGTGAATGCATAGACATAGAATAAGAATCTTAAGTATTTGAATAGTGACTTAAATTTAAAAGCCAATAATATTCTTTTTTTTTTTTGAACTCATCATTGAAAGGGCTATTGAATCCCTAGAAATGTTTCTGTGGTTAAGATGAAGTCTAGTTTTCCATTGAAGCCAAGTAGACTTCTCCTTTGTTATAACTTTTAGGAAAGAATATCCTTTTTTTCCCTTGCCTCCTCTTCCTCAATCCTCAGATTTCTAAACATTGTTATTCACATTAGAATTGTACCTTCTGGTTGGTATGATCAACAAACATGTTGAAATATAATTCTGGGCCAGCCACCATACATGGAAATAACAGTACTGGACATATTCTCTGCCTCTGAAAATTCAGATCCTTAATGGAATTTAGTAGCTTTTTCATTATTGCAAAAATTGCTTTTATATCCATCATCTCATTAATTTTTCACCAACATCTTTGAGGATAGTACCAGTATTTTAGTGAGGTTAAATATGCTTAATGTTACTCAGAGATAAAGTGACACCCAAATGTGTATTCTACTCTTTTTTTTTCCAAAGGTAGTGGTGATGTTTTTCTTGCCACGTGGGATCTATAGAAAGCCATCTTATTATCTTAGAAAATTTCCCCTTCCCCTTGCCTTTATAGCTTCCACAACCTCCACTCTAAGGCATATAAGGCTCTACTGCACCCCCTTTCCCTTGGGAAAATCTGATATAATCAGAAAAATAACAATGGTGGGTTGTGTACCTTGGTCTGCCCAAGGGGTTAGAAAGGTAAAAGAAGAACTGTGTATTTTCTAGACTCATTTGCAGCTAGTGTTCCTTCCTGGCTGCTATTTTCCATCAATAAGCACAGCCATGGCACTGGTCTTCACATGGCAGACTGCTGACTTGGAGCCACCAGAATGGGAGCCATGATGAAAGGCAATTTTCCAAGTCTAGAATTGAGATAAGAATGTGATGAAAACTTTATACTTCTTAAAAACAATACCTAAATACACTTACACATATACAAAATGTTTTTATAAATTTACTTTATAGTTATAATTCGCTTCTCAAAATCAATTTACATGTTCTTTTAGGTAATTTGAATTCCCATTGACAAGTTTCTTTCTGCAATGTGTGCAGCCTTGATGAGGGTGGGACATGATGTTGATGACCTCAGAATTTTACCCTTCTCTGTATCCATACCCTTCAACTTGTGACTTAACAGATACCCTTAAATAAGAAATTAAGTATATTTTCTCTGTCTCTTGATTCTGAGTTTGTCCTGAAGAATGAAATAGGGGTGAAGATATACCAGTTCGGGGTTTTAGTGTCAAGAGACCTTGGGCATTTTCCCCCTTTCTCTTGTGCCTTTGTTTTCACTGTGAGAACATGGCTGGGCTAGTCTGATGCAAGGTAAGGGACATATGAAGCAGTGACATGAAAAGCTGAGGTCATAACAGACCATACAACACTATCTGACCCCTAGATATATAAGCAATTTCAACTATGATTAGCAGAGCTCCCTAGCTGACCATGAGCAATAATGCAGTAGTAAGTTATTACTGCTTATTGCTCTATACAGCATTCAATGGCAACAGGTAACTGCAACTTTGGGATTACAAATCAAAATACTGTGCCTTTCCCTGTCCAAAAGGTTGACAATGGCCAAAAGGAAGGCCAATTAAAGACTTCAAACCTTGAGTTAGGGGAGGCAAAAATAATAAGAACATCTATTTATTTTTTGGCAATCATTTATTCCAGTTGAAAGACTCAGGTGAGACTGCTGTGTAGTTTCTGATACCTACATCCAAGAACACAGTCTAGCTTCTGTCCATTTTACACTATGAGCCACATGTATTGCTCCAATAAATTTATCTTTCTTTTCAAATTCTCCAGAGTTCACTTCTATGGTTTGGTGTTAAAGTTGCTAATGTTTTGTTTAAAATTACCTTAAAGCTAAGTGGTTTAAACCAATCATTTTAT
The DNA here is from genome assembly GCA_004027715.1 of Plecturocebus donacophilus. NCBI lineage: Eukaryota > Metazoa > Chordata > Mammalia > Primates > Pitheciidae > Plecturocebus > Plecturocebus donacophilus. The sequence continues at coordinate 55,118 of PVKP010001835.1, forward strand.
TTTATGCATGATTTTGTGAGTCAGGAATTTCGGAAAGGCTCAGCTCTTCTGTTTTTACTTGGAGTTTTTTGTGCAGTTGAAGTTAGATGTCAGACATTGAAATGTTTAACACTTCTGGACTTCCAAGATAGCTTACCCAGCTGGTGATTGTTCTTGGCCAATGGCTGGTGACTCAGCTGTGCCGTGCTGCAGCATTTCTACCTTTGGCCTTTCTGGGTAGTCTCAGGGTAGTTAGCATCTTACTCGGTAGGTGGCTTCCTCCAGAGTGAGTATCCTAAAAGAAGCAGGCATGGCTCCTCTCTATATGGGAATGTCAACATATTTTGGCATATTAGCAAAAATCACTATATTCTGCCCTCTGGGCACAAATTGGTTTTATTTTTTCACTTGTAAAATATGCTCTCTTCCTCCCCTAAATTTCCTAAAGTCTTATCAACTAAGATAGAATATGAGTCTAAGATTCTGGGTCAAGGATCTTATCATCTAAATCAGGTCCAAGTGTAGATGAGGCTTCTTAGGTTTGATTTTTGGTCACAGTTCCTCTCAATTTAAAAGATGTAGTGCACTAAAGAAGCAAGCATACTGCCCTTCACACATCCGTTACACAGTGCCGCACAAGGTAAATGCGGCAAAACACTCCAGCTCCAAAAGGGAGAAATGGGAGACACGTAACAGCCACTAGCCCGTATTACTCTGAAGTCCAGATGAGCATACTTGACAGTTTGATTAGGAGCAAATTTTGCTCCCTGAATCAAAATTTATAGAGCAAGAAGAGCAATTGATTGAGATTTTATTTCATGATTAAGATTAGAAATCATATTTTTTAATGAATTGCATTTTTTTCACTCTCATTTCTTAAAAAAATTATGCCAGTTTTCTGGGGAAAAATAGTGGAAAGAGATCTAAATTGCACTAAGTTTCATTTAGTTTGATTTTAATGAGGCATTCAGACACAGACTGCTTGTTGAAGTAGCAATATCCAGGTCAAGTTTGACATCCATTTGATTTTGAGGTTGATTTTTCTAGGAATAAGTACTGCAACCAAATGTTTATTCTCATCATACTCTTTATTATAGGAGGATAATTTATCTCTCGAATCACTAAATATTTTTGAGATTCTTTGGAGGTTCAATTCATGATTTTACTTCCTGTGTCCTCAACTCAATGAAGGAATCTTTTTAGAAATTTCATCATTGATATTACCTATATTTTCAGGCAAAAAATATAGGAGTCCTTTTTCCATCTAGCAGAAGTAATTTTCAGCAGAATTTTATAGTATTTCCAATTGCCTATAGACTTCTAAAAAAATTGACTTGATTTTATCACTTTTCAACTTCATCCTGCTGAAATGCTTCCTCCAGCCCTGGAAAACTTTTAACCATTTCTGACTCTAATTTTCTGATTTGGTGAGGAGGCCAAACGTATAAAGAGTTGGCCAGGAGCATCCATAAGGGTGACTGTAGGGCTTCCAATTAAATGATTTATCTCATTCTTAAGTGCCCACATAGCTGCCAACTGTGCAAATACATAAATGAACTTCACCCCTTTAGACTCTTTTGAGAATATGATTTACTTTTCTCATAAAAACATGCAACTTCTGCCCATGGTTCAAGTAAGCCCTTCAAGACGACTTCTTTTGTAAGCCAGAGAACATCTGTGCAGAAGACATTTTGGTATTCTGCTTTCTCTCGTAACCAAAACCATTTGAAGAAGCTGTTATTCAAAACCTCTCTCAGAAGAAAAAACACACTTTTAAGGAAGTAGATAATACTTCTAAGACTCTTGGGTGTCTGTGATTTCAGAACAAAGCAAAGAACCCTCATGAAATGTACAACTTTCTTCGTTAAGGAAGGAAAAAAAAATAATGTTGTCAAGTATGACAGGTGAAACTTCTGTGAGTTCCAGGAATACTTGTGTGAAGATTTTGCCTGGCAAAGAAACGTCACTCTTTTGAGGTTATCAGTTGCATTCACAATTTCTGAAAGGAGCTTAAAAGGGTACTTTTTAAATAGACATGTTAGCTAGTAAATAAATTTAGATACTGGCACAATTGAGAGATAGTGATAGTTCTCTAGCTGATATTGAAGGGGGTTGGTAAGATATATTACTGTCTAAAACATAGCAGGTAGTATATCAGCAATTTTGGAGATAATATTATTGATTGAGGCAGTACTTTAATTTTTTGAATTTGCTTATTTCTAGGTCTCCCACCTCCCACCCCCAAATTCATATGTTGAAATCCTAATCTCTTGTACCTTGGAATGTGACTGTATTTGGAGATAGGGTATTTAAAGAATCAACTAAATTAAAATGAAGTCATTAGAGTGAGTCCTAATCCAATATAACTGGTATCATTATAGGAAGAGGAGGTTGCTACACAGACTTGTGCAGAGGGACGACCATGTGAAAACACAGATAGAATACAGCCATCTCCAAACCAAAGAGAGGGCATCAGAAGAAAACAATTCTGCCAACACCTGAGTTTTGGACTTCCATCCTCTAGGATTGTGAGAAAATTAATTTCTGTTGTTTAAGCTGCCCAGTCTGTGACACTTTATTCTGGCAGTCCTGGCAAACACCTGGATTCTTTAATATCTTACTAACCATAGGAGACTTTTTGTTTTTGCTTGGCAATGTGATATGCTTTCTTGAAGGATGCTTGGAGGACATCCTGTTTTGGTCAGAGCAAATCTGATATTTTCAAAGCAAGTCCTATCTTATGAAAAAGACTTGTGATTCTTATTGTCTTACTTTGACTGCCACCAAATGTGTTTCTCTAGTTATGTGGACTTTACGACTTATCATGGCACACAAACACACACTGGCATTTGTGTCCCATCTTGCTCAGTAAGGAAAGCCAGGAGATACCTAAGCTTTATTCCACTGGTCATTGGAAACTGATCCTGAAGAAAACTCAGAAGTTTCCCTAATTATATGGCTGAGAGTGTTTTTACTAATTCTTATTCATAGTAAATAATTCTGGGCCTCATAGTGTAATTAATATTTTAATTACTCAATTTCATAGTTTAATTATTTGTGTTATGGCTGGACCCAATCATCTGGGAGAAGAAACAAAAGAGAGCCTGGAGAAGATGCATTTGCTTTTCTCATGCCCTGTCTTGTAAGGAACCAAATAACTTCTGCTCATATTCCATAAATGAGAAATAGTCACCTGGCCACACTGAGATGCAGAAAGGCTGGAAACTGTTGTCTTTCACTGCACACCTCATTTATAGTCACAACACAGTAGTAGGGAAGGAGGTGCACAGATTTTGGTGGAGAGCTGGCTATCTCTACCAAAAATAGCCAATGACTATTCAATACTCACTGTTTGCTAGATGCTGCTGAAAGCCTTTTCATATGCTTCATCATTTAATTCTTATACTGACCTGCTGGTAAGTTCTGTTAATGTTGACAGAATACAGATGACAAAATGGAGAGAGAATTAAATAAGCTGGTTATACTCATACAGCTAGGAAATGGAAAGGCAAGGTTTCAACCCAGTCTAAGCAATTTGGCCCCAAATTCCATGATCTATCTATATTATACCACTTCTTTATTATAAAGGAACTGATTAGATCACAAAATCATGAAAGACTAGGACTTCAAGACCATTTGGAAAACACAGTGAAGCATATTTGCTCAAGAAAACAGCTCAGCTAATTTCATTCCCATCTTATTTCTAGTAAATTAAAATATTCCTAATATTTCAAAGCTTGGGCAACCCCCATCTCTTACATAAGTAGTTTCTTCATCTCACTAGCCTATAGAATTATCTTCCTCCATTTGACTCCCATAGCACTCTGTACCTTGCATCCGGTTCATTTTAAGATTTATTTATTAATTTACTTATTAAGTCATTTATCAATCTATTGGCTATCTTTTGAGCACTTATTAAGTTCCAGCTACTGTGGAACTGCTCATAATACTGTAGAATTCACTTGTGTGTGTTGTTTCAACCATGAATTTTTTGGCTTATAACTTCTACCACTCTTCTTTCCCTCATTGTGTCTTGTATGATGGTAGATACATAACATGAGCTGGGACAATGCCTGTCTTTAAAAAGACAACCGTGTATATATACATATGTGTATATATGTAAATACCTAAAAGAATAACTTATTTGTATTTTAGAATAATATTTCAGCATTGGTTTGAAAATACACCATTGAATAATGAGGTACTCCATTAGAATAAGGAAAGCTGAATTTAATAGTGAGGTCAATGTCCCTTGTACCATAAAACTTCTTCCAGGAATGGTCAGTTTTTTCATATTTGGTGAGTGGAATTTGATAATGGGCACTGAGGTATTGGCACTGAAAGGGACAGTGTCCCATAATGCCCAACCAATTTCTAACTCAAATAAATGTCACATTTGCTCACCTTTAGCTGAGCTCAAAATAGCTCACATATTGCATATAATAATCAATACCAACTTACAATATTTTCTGTGAGAAGACTAATATAAAGTGCAGCACATTTATAAAACGTACACACATGCACAAACTGATGGTGAGAACATCTGTTCAATTATCCGTTTAAATCCAAAGTCTCAAAATACCTTGTGTCCAGAACTGGGGGACTTTTAATAATTAGTCTGTCATACAGGAAACTCGGAGAGGAAAGCTAGTTGTGCTATAGTTGCAACAATCAATCAGAAAGTGAGAAAAACTCAATTAGCCACCCAGATTGTGTTAAATACATAATAATTTACCTGATTTTTCTCTCCACTGGAAGTAACAGAGTTATAAAAACAGCCTCAAACACAATACCTTAGTTTTAATTTTCCGGGTTTTAGGGCTTTTCTTTGAGAAAAGAGGTAAATGCAATTGAGTTTGAGTAATCACTTTTAAAATTAACATCTCGGATAGTAAAATGAAAAGAAATTTTAATTCATTGATTTGTATCATTTTGGAGAAGCAATCTTTTATCCTTATGCACCTTAATTATGAAGACAAATGACCATTTTGTCCAAATTAGTTATGATTAATTACCCTAATTTTTATCTTAATTTTTCTGTTAGTAATTTTTCTTATTAATACTGTTTGTAGGCTAAGGTCATCTGATAGAATAGTTGTAGCTGTTATTCTGGGAGGGTAACAGAAAAGGTCTTCATAACAATGTAAACTGTAAGGATTTTTGCCATATTTATGCATGCATTTTTTGAATATTTATTTACTTCCCCCCAAAATGTATTATAGATTACAATGGAAATAGAAAAGAAACCAAGTATTTCCCCTTACAAAATCCCTTATTCTTAAAAGAGACCCCCAGGAAAATCCTTTACATGAGATTTGAGGCACAATATTGTCACCAGGTAACACAGTTTACTCTCATGATAAGCAGATGAAGTGAGGAGACTATGACTCTTGTCTGTTTTTAAGCAAGTTGTGGTCAGCAGTCACTAAGAGTACCCTGTTGATCCCCCACTTCTTATTCATATGCTTGTGTAGTCTTCTTTAAGCCAGATTTACTGACTGGCCTCTAACTAATTGAATAGGGCCAGTAGATAGAAGTTCAATGCTGAGGTTAGGTTATGAAAGTAGAACAAGTAAAATCTAGATATTTAAACACATTTCCCAATTAATACTTTAGAGAACAAATAATATCCCTTAATCAAAGGTCATACCTTTCCAAATTAAAAGGACCCACTTGTATAGGAGAATAAAAGAAAAAGACCCACACTAAGACCTATCATCAGGAAAATGCACAACATTAGCATTAAAGAAAGAATTATGAAAACTGCTAGATAAGGAAAAAAAATAGCAGATCACATATGAGCAGGAATTAAAATAGCATCAAGCTTCTCAATAGCAACATTGGTGGTTAGAAGACACAGAGATATGCTTCTCAGTCCTGAAGAGAATGAATTCTAATTGGAATTATACTATCAACCAAACTGTAAATCAAGTCTGAGGTACAATGACTACATTCTCAGACATATAAGATCTCAATGAATTTATTGCCCATGACCTTTGATATAGTTTGGCTGTCTCCCCACCCAAATCTCATCTTAAATTGTAGTTCCCATAATTCTCACTTGTGGGAGGGACCCGGTGTGAGATAATTGAATCATGGAGATGGTTTTCCTCATACTGTTCTTGTGATAGTGAACAAGTGCCACGAGATCTGATGGTTTCATAAGGGGTTTTCTCATTTGCTTGGTTCTCATTTTTCTTGTCTGCCACCATGTAAGACATGCCTTTCATCTTTGGCCATGACTGTGAGGCCTCCCCAGCCATGTGGAACTGTGAGTACATTAAACTTTTTCTTTGTAATTTACCCAGTCTCAGGTATGTCTTCATCAGCAGCATGAAAATGGACTAACACATCCTCTCACTCAACACACATAGTCAAATAAAATAAATAAACAGTAAAGCATGATATCCACAACACAAGGAGCCCCCAGAGTAGACAGTGGTGAAAAAAGGAAAGAAGGCAATTATGCCTGGCATGTAGCTGGCCAAGGGAAACCCAAGAAAGAAGGGCTCCACAAGAGAGATCTCCAAGGAAAAATTAGACAAGGTACTTGATGTGTGTAACTTTACTGGGATACATTTTGCAGCTCTGCCAAAGAGAAGGATGTAGCAATGATTAGCACAGGGGACACCGAGCAAACAAAACGTTTGTCCTCCTTAGAGAAAATTAGATAATATCTCTAGCTGCTAAATTAAAATAATAACAAATCAGATATATTATTTTAAAATTAAATGATGTGAAGGTTAGTTTTATGTGTTAACTTGACTGGGCTAAGGAATGCCCAGATAGCTGATGAGACATGATTTTTGGCTCTATCTATGAGAATGTTTCCAAAAGAGATTAGCTTTTGAATCAGTAGACTTAGTAAAGAAGATCACCCTCCCCAATGTAGGTGAGTATCATCCAATCTGTTGAGGAATTGAACAGAAAAAATAAAAAGGCAGAAGAAGTGTGAATTCTCTCCTTCCTTGAGCTGTGGCATCCATCTTCTCTAGCCCTTATGTTCCCAGACCGAACCAAGGGTCATGCTGATTATTCGCACAGCCCAATAACAAGATGCAGATGAATTAGGAAAGAAGGGAATTTATTTCTATAACCAGGTTCAGGGAGAAGGCCTGGAACATATTGCTAGATCAACTCAAAATTACAAAGTTTTTCAGAGCTTACTTTCTTTCTAAGCTAGATGTTTACGTGCAAGTATGCACTCATCTAAAGGCCTAAGTCTAACTTCTAATCTATAACTAAGATCTGAGTCCTGAAGACCTTCCTCCGGAGCTTCAGTAATTTACTTAATCTAAATGGTTCCAGGTACTGGGGTGATTACTTTTATCTTGCGTCCTGCTAAACATTAAAGGTTTGGGGAGTTCTTTCAGATCCCTAATAAACTTGTTTGTACAAGTCTGGGGAGTTTCCTCAGACCTCAAATAAAACTTATTTAATCCTAAACAGATCCTGCTAAGAATTCTTTGTTATCTTGTCATGCTTCAAGGCCGAGAAGAGGCCTGGGCAAAATTCTTAGTGAGCTTTTATTACATTTCAGCCTTTCTATAAGGCCACTGGCTCTATCAGCTTTTAATATTTAACTTAACCACTCAGTCAGTGCTGAAACAGCTCTTATATAGATAGGCCTGTGTTAGTGAGACCAGGCCCGCCACACTTGAACATCAGAGCTCCTGGATCTTAGGCCTTCGGACTTCAGGATTTATGACTGCAGCAGCCAACTCCTCTACCTCCCACCCACAGATGGCATATTATGGGATTCTCAGTCTCCATAATCGTGCAAGCCAATTTCTATAATAAATCTCCATTGGTTCTGTTTCTCTAATGAACTCTGACTAATACAGGTAACAAATTTTAGAAGAAACAGTGAAAAAATAAGAAGTGATGACTGGAGATTAGGAAGTGAGTAGAAAGTGACAGAAAAAGGGGTAGTTATTTTTTAAAGAACTGAGTTGTACTCTTTAATTCTTAGATTTATGATTTAAAAAATAACAGTAAATTGCTAAGACTCATAATTATAAACCCTAAAATGCCTCTTGTAAGTTTTCTTCCTTCTTGTGCTCCCCTTCCCTGCATAAGGGGACCCTTAGGCTTTTACATTCTCACTGAAACTTCACATCAGTAGATAAAGACCCCAGAAGTTCCCATTATCCAATTCCCATGTATGACTCCTTTTTCCTCCCTATGTCGCTTTTCTTCCTCCCCAGTCTGTATTAGGAACGCTCCTAGGAAAGGGGTTTATGTAACTATGACCTTCTATCTTTTCCTTTCCTCTCACTAGAATTTTACATTCAGCCTCTGGTAGGCATTCAGCATCACATGGGGTCACTGGTGGGTCTCGCTAATGATTTTCCCTCTTCTGTGTTTTTTGTAACCACTTGAAAACAATACATCTCCCATTTAGTCATGATCAGTTGTAGGGCACCTCCGGAGTCTGTCCTACATGTTCCACCTCAGCCTTGTCTTTTACCCTGGAAATTAAATTGTCTCTTTGCTCATTTAGCTTTTTGAGTGAGATTGCATGCCATTAAGATGTGTTAAGGTGTACTTTCCTCTCATTGATTTTCACAGAATTCTGGATAGCCAGGCTGTTAAACAAATGCTGCCTGCCGTGTTCCATTTATGAATGCACTCCCTGGAGGGGACGTCCACAAACTCCCTATGAAGGCCTTTATCACAGTGGTGCTACCTGGCCACCTGGGTGAAGAGAGCAGAAATGTGTGCAGGGGCTCTTGTTCTTAAATTTCTTTTCCTTTTCAGGGTTCCAAAATATTGGGTTCCAGAATACTGAATCTGATCCAATTATTTAGTAAAACCAAGGGAGGGAATTTGTAGAGGATATTCTTCCCTTCTATTAATCTATAGTTTTTATGTCTAAAACGTTGGAATATGCTATTGAAATGGGAGAATTCCCTGATTCCTCTCATACAAACTGCGACAGGGGTATGACCCATCTGCTTTTTTGGCCCGCAGCTCAAACTCCTAGTGGGAGAATGCAGATGGGCAGGTGCAGAGGCTGAGGTGAGGGCTTTGGGGCTCCAGCCCCATGGCAGCATCTAGGGCTGAGTGCTTGCAACTTCCAAAGCCCAAGTGGGCATGTGTTACAAAGCTCTTTCAGATTTGCTGTTTGTAGACAGCTTGCGTGTTACTCAGTTCAGTGGACCCTCTGCCTTATTGAAAGGACAGAGGGCCACTGTGACAACCTTTTGTATCCCGAGCTCTTGCCCAGTGTCCTGAAAGAATCGGATTACATGCAGGCTTGAAGGATGAGTGCAAGGTTTTATTGAGTGGTGGGAGGTGGCTCTCAGTGAGATGGATGGGGAGCTGGAAGTGGGGATGGAGTGGGAAGGTGGTCTTCCCCTGGAGTTGGTCTCTTCTTCAACCACCCCTGGCCAAACTGCCCTTGGTGTCCAGACATCCCTCCTCTTGTCTCTTTCTCTGCCTGGTTGTTCCACTGTTGCTGGTCTGCTGCTCTTGACCTTCAGCTGCTTGTGTGTGTGCCTGCTAAGGGTTTATATGGAGGCAGGATGGGTGGTGTGGTGAGCCAAAAGGCAGCTTTTTGGGTGCAAAAACAGAAATGCCTGTCCTCATTTAGGGCCACTGGTTTTCAGGCTTGAGATTGGGGCCTTTGTTAGGGAACTGCTCTCTTCTACCCAGTATTTCCCTGCCTCCTGTCCCTATGACTATGACAGGGAGAAGGACAGACCGCCATGGGAGCATGTCAGAGGATGCCTAATTGAGTCTTAGTGAATCATGGATAGCTTCCCTGGGCAGGGGATTTTTAAGCATAAAGCTAGGAGGACACAATTGTAAGGAGCTCTTGAGCAGTTAGGAGCTAGCTGGGAAGAAAAGTCAACTATATGTAGAGTAATACTAACAACCAAAACAAAGATCATTCTTTATCTTTGCATAGTACTTCACAGTTTATGACACCATCTCCAAGAGCAGTTTGCCTATTATCGAATAGAGCATCAGCAAAACTAATGTTAGGGGCTAAATGTTTGTATTCCTTCCCCAGATTCATATGTTGAAGCCCTAACCCTGATGTGATGGTATTAGCAGGTGAGGCCTTAGGAAGACAATTAGTTTTAGATGAGAGTGAGCCCCCCATGATGTGAGTATTGTCCTTATAGAAAGAGAAATGGTCACTAGTGCTTCTTCTCTCTGCCATAGCCACATAAGAACACAGTGAAGAGGCATTGTCTGCAAGCCAAGAATAGCCCACACTAATAACTGAATCTGTGAATTCGTAAGCACCTTGATCTTGGGCTTCCCAGCCTCCAGAACTGTCAGAAATAAATGTCTGTTGTTTAAGCCATGTAGTATTTTGTTATAGCAGCCAGAGCTGATGATGACCAGTGAGGCCTAAAAAAATGGGCTAAGTCTGGCTTTAGTAAATGTACCCCAAATTTCTCAATGAGAAAATCAACAGAAGTCCATTTAAATCGGATATTTTATTTAAGTTTTGGACTTTGTCATTTGTATTAGTTTTCTTATGTAGAATATTGTAGAATGGGGTGTTGTAAAGTTGGAGAGATGTCACAAATTTCTAATGTGAATGATCCAGTCATTTTGCATACATTTTTCTTACAACAACCTTGAGAAAGCCTGGATAGGCTGAATAATAAATTGTTATTATTACTGTCATGTTAATAGATGACCAAGCTTAGGCCAGAGAACTGCTAAGGGAATCACTTAGTCAAAAATCACACCGCCAGTAAAAGGCAGAGATGGGACTTGAGCTCAGAAATCCCATTCAGAGAGAATGGTTTGTGAAGTCAGGTAGACCTCTATTCAAATCTCTTTTCTGCCTTGTAATGACATTCCTTAACTTCACTTTCCTTCAAATGGGGCAGAAATAAGTATCTCATAAAAGCAAATATCTCATATCTACCTGACTTCACAAATCATGGTCTCTTAATGGGATTTTTGAGCTCAATTCCTACCTCTGCCTTTTACCAACAGTATGATTTTTGACTAAGTAAGTCCCTCGGATGTTCTTTGGCCTAAGCTTGGTCATCTATTAACATGTCAATGATAATAATAATAACAATAACAATCTCATAGAGTTGTTGGGAAGTTTAAATAAGGGAATATGGGAAGCATCTAGCCCAAGGCTGCCATGGAGTACATGCTTGTTTATTAAATGGTAGTTATTATCTCCTGGTTCCTGGGTTCAGTATTGTTTCTATTCTGTAGCATGTGACTAAATCTATTAGATGCAATGAGAGACATTAGGGAATTAAATATTTAGCTTGCTGTCAGGACTGGAAGAGTTGTTAGAGCACTAGAGTGATTTTGATTATACTGTTGATAAATGTTGGTGCTCTCTGCCCTGTTTCTTCCATTTTATAGAGAGTCAAAACAACTTAGCTTATTTTTCTATCTAGATTCTATATAAAATTATTTCAAATGCCCATCTTTGCCACAAGTCCTTTTTCTCTCTTTATTCAACCAGGATGCAGTGGTTATAGGAGAATCTCTGGGCCCTGCAAGGTTGGACTGAAATCCTGGCTTCCTTTACTTCCTAGTGTATCATGTTGGATGCATTATTGAAACCATCTGTACTTCAGTTTCCATGCCCATAAAATAAAAGTAAGACTAGTGTCTACACAGTGGGTGGTTGAAAGGATTAAATAAGTTAATACATGTAAATTGCCTTTAAAAGTGCCTAGTACAAAGTGAAGTTCATTGTTTTATCGAGCATTTACTATATGCCAAGCCCTATTTTAAGCACCAGGAATATTATCAATAAATAAGATAGACAATGTCTTTCCATGGACCTTACATTCTAATGTGAGCAAATAAGTAAGAGTTCTGAAACTCTGAGATGTAAGATGAAGACCTACTTTGATGCTGTTTGATTAGAATGGAACAGTAAATGTTTCCAGTATTTTTCTGGGTTCTGCCAGATCATTCATTTAGAACCCTGATGATAGTTCCTTCAGCCTGTGGGCAAGGCATTTTTTTCTTTCTTTCTTTTAGGAATGACTTCCCATAAACTGATACTTACACATTCATATAAAGCAGCTTCTTTATAAAACCATTAATTGGAATCAGATTTTTTAAATGTATCTACAAGACCGAAGATTAGAACTCTCTAGTTTTGAGTTTATTTGTAACATACAGCCATGAGTTAGGAGCATATAATCTTTGCATCATAAAATTTTCATCTTGTTAACTAAAACTTATTTTTTGTCTCAAGATCTATGTGGGGAAGCCATTTATTCATTCTTAACAAAGAAATGTTGTGATAGTATCTAATATTTTTTCCTTTTTACTCCTGTAGTATTTTTATAGCAACTGCAATCTACTTTTAACTACTGTACCTTTCAGACCCAAGGAAATCCCTTGGAGTCATAGCCAGAAATTTGGGAATAGTCAAATTAATATGGAGACATTGTTTTTATGTTCTGCCTATTAGTGCACACCTAAAGCTCAACATAAGCTCACAAATAACTTGGCCTCATTCTAAACCTAAGTCACTGATGAGCTCATTCTGGGTAGGTAATACATATCCTCATATCAGAAAAGGCAGAATGTCATTGGATAATTGAAAGGCTGGATTCCAAGCAGGCATTGTTTCCTTTGTCAGTAGTACAGTGCCATTTCCTCTGTATCATTTGCTACCCACAGAGCAGGAAATTACCCACCATAATAGCACAGAGCTAGTGGTTCTTTGTATATGATAGACTCTGATTACTTTATCTCATCTGACTTTCATGTTTTATCATGGCTCAGATGCAGAATGGACATATTTATTAGTATCTGGAAATGGGCTCATGGGTACTTTGAGACATGCAGAAGGGTTTAGGACCATTTATACCATCATTCAAGTGTCAAATTCAGAATTTAACAAACTCCCTCATAGTAGCTGTTTATGATATTTCTTGTCAGAATCTCTTGTCTTGGGAAATGCATCCCCATCCCTCATTCTGCATCCCAGTCCATGTGTTTATGGATAGATTTTTTATACTTTAGTAAAATCTAACCCCAGTTTCCCATCAAATCCTAGCTGCAAAGTTGAGCTCAGATTTAAGTGGAATTTTTGCACTATTGGCAGGGCTAATATTTTACCATAGACACTGACAAGTCTTTACAGGAAAACTTGTACTATCTTATAGATTGAATATTTTAAATATAGTTTTGTAGCTCCATGAACATACTATCCCCTGTCTAGAAACTATCACATATTCATTTAGAACATAAAGCTAGATTTTTGTGTTTCCAGAGTGAAGAATCTTATCAATTTAATTTCAGAGAACTTCTAGAACACATAGCTTTGGGGAAAATGAGTGATTCCTGTGCTAATCATCTTGGTATCACCTTCCCCTAACTTTTAGTAAAACATAGAGCAATGCATTGATTCTCTTTAACAAGGAAAATAACATGTCAAACAGTGTTGGTATAAAATTGTCGATTAATCTCCTTTGAGTGCCATCTGGAATCACTGACTTACTTTATTCAAGCATTGTTTTTGGTCCTTAATTAAGCAACATTGGCACTTGTGAAGCACCATGCATCTTTTTACATTTAAAATAGAATGTAACTGAAGGAAATACACGTTTGAGTTTATAAGCCAAAATCACAACAGCAACACCTGGCAACTGGATGCACCTAAATATTTGTTTTCCAAATCAAGTATTTAGGATCTGAAACATAAGAAATCCTGGCTAACATTTGTAAGTACAGACCGTGTTTTAGACATTGTCCTAAGGATACGTATTAATTCAGTTAATGTACACAAGATCTAATGAGATAGTTACAATCATTATCTCAGTTTTACAGATAAGAAAACAGAGACGAATTAAGATAATATACCTACAAGGTGGTATTCAAACCCAGGACTCAAACTCACGTCTCTGACTCCAGAACCTATGCCAATAAAAACTGCAGTACGAGGCTCTTCATATAAAATGGGGCTTGGAGTAATATTGATCTTTATTTGAAAGCGAAGGTATTAGAAAGCAGACTTTATATGCTTAAACTTTTTAGCTTTTGCTCTACTGAACCTACAAATGGCCTCAGGATGTTAACTGCATGTGTTCCAGAGCACAATCTAAATCCAATTCACATATAAAAATTAACTATTGACTGTCCATCCTGTGGCTTAGACAAATGGGACCTTTTAACACAGGAAGTCACTAAGCCAGCACACTGATCTATCTATATAATTTTGTCCACTTCTTTCTTTGGCTAGATTTACATTTTTCATCACTGTTAGCAATTCAGCAGGAAAAGAGCTCAGGTTCCATGGAGTAGAACACACATGGAGAAATGAAAGCAACTGGATTCAAACCTCAATCTTATGCTTGGCATGTTCTACAGTAGACATGAGACAGAATGAAACTGGATGTGAGTCGCCTGGATTCTAGCATTCAATGTGTAAATAATTTTCTCCATTGAATTTTTAGAGTCTTCATTTGAGTAATAAAACCATTGGACCACATCATAGCTATGTTACTATCTAGCTTGGGAAAACCTTCCATACAATTGACTTATCACAATGAATCACTCTTATCTATGTGAATATATAATGCAATGAGGCATGCATTCATTTTCTATTGCTGCATAACTAATTGCTACAAAACAGCAGATTATAACAATGTCCATTTCTTTTTAAATTTTACATATTTTTGTTTCTCCTAATTTGTTATTTATCAGAATTGACTGAAATAAAAAATATAATTGAGTACCATCATCATCATGGAAATGGTTTTAAGAGAAAAACTGGTCAGATGCATATTATTGCTTCCCATTTTCAACCAGTAAGTAGAGTCTGTCAAGAATACTCAAGATATGTTGTATAATACAACATGCCTGTTCACAGGGGTAAAATACAAAATAACTTATGTGTACTTCTTGATTTCATCATACAAAACAAGCACAAAAGCACCACCCATGCCTCTGAGAACATTGGACCATGCATCTTTGAAAAATGCTTTGCCTCCTTCATCATGAGTAGTCTTCCTCCATCAGTCAAGCGTGCCTGTGTACATGATGTCAGTTCCTTTACATCCTGACTGCATCATCATACTGTGGTGAATGGTGTCAAATGGGTAGGAAGGCAACCCCGCAACAGCAGTGACAGTCTGTGCGATCATCCAGCTGATGATGGTGTGAGTGTTCTTGGGATCCAGAAGCATTCCCTTCTGCAGTGTCATGGATACCCAAGTCAGCTTGGCAGATGATAATACCCTGTATAGACAGTTAAAGCCTTGGTACAGGCCCTTAATCCCATCCAATTTGTAGATCTTAACCAGGCAATCAGGAGGCTTCGGAATTCCCTTTCAGCTCCAGCTTTATCCACATCAGCTACTTGACAGATATGGGCAAAATCAAAAGGGTACACAAAACACAAGGATGTGGCCCCAGCGGCACCACCTGACGCCAGACTTCCTGCAAAATAGTGCCAAAACTGGTTCCTTTCGTCCACACTGCCCAGGAAGATCTGTTTATATTTGCCTTTGAAGGCAAAGTTAAGAGCCCGGGTGGGGAAGTATCTGATAACATTGGCCAGGTTACTGCACCAGAAGGACAGGACCCCCTGCTCCTTGGGAATACGGACCACACAGTCTATAATGCCTTTATATTGCTTATCTGCAGTGATCTGCTTGCTGGCATGCTGCACCCGCAGCAGCAGCTTGACCCACTCGATGGGCACTACCACCATCTTGGAGATGGCTGTGGCCATTCCACCTGCCAGGAAGTCCTTGGCGAAGGACACAGCAGCATCTGTCATGTTGAAAGGAAAGAGGAAGCAGGCTGCTGTGGGACAGGACTGGGAAGGGAAACGGCTTTGACTCCAGGGCTGCCCATTTCTTATCTCACAGTTCTGTAGATCAGAATTCTGAGCAGTACTCAACTGGTTTCTCTGCTCAGTGTCTCAGAAAGCAAAGACCGCATTCTTCTCTGGGGTTGAGGGTCTTCTTCCCAGCTCCCTTGTTGCTGGCAAAATGGAGTTCTTTATGATTGTAGAAGTGTGGTGTTCACCTTTTTACCATTTATTAACTGGGGGCCATTCTCAGATTTTGAAACCCACTTACTATTATCGGCCACATTGCCCTCTCTACAGTGTGGCAGTGTGCTCCTTTAAGGCTAGGGGGAGAATTTCTCTCACTATGCATAACTCTGACCTCTTTTAAAGACTCAGCTGATTAAGTTAAATCTCCTAGGAATAATCTCTCTTTTGATTATCTCAAAGTCAATTGATTAGGGATTTTAATTAATTACATCTGCAAAATCCTTTCTGCTGTATAACATATCATCATGGGAGAGATGTCCTATCATATTCACAAGTCCTGATTACAATCATGGAACACAGACAGGATTATACAGATATGTACACCAGAGCATTGACAACCTTGGGGAGCATATTGGAATTCTGCCTGCCAAAGACTGCCTGAAGAAGTGGAACCTAATGCCTCGTTCAGTGACAGAAACTGCCAATAGAAGTCATCAGCAGGCTGCATTGAAAAAGATCTACCATGTATTTGTGTCTTCACTGCCTGGCAAATTTGCATAAGAGCCCAGTTAACTTGAGAAAAAAAATACAAATACCTAAAAGGTTTTCTTTCAAAAAATGTATGTTTTGAGAAACTCTGGTATTAAACTCAGAATGCCTTCATTTGAATCCAGGGGGTCACAATCTCACAACCTTGTGCACCTAACAACTGCATGACCTTTGCAAGCTATTTAAAGTTTCTAGGCCTGTATCCTCATCTCTCGTAGGGGATTTACCTTATAGGGTATTTTGAAAATTGAGTTGTTGAATACATGTAAAGTATTTAAAAGAATGGCAAACATAATAACTAACAGAAAGCTTCACTTTTTATTTTATTTAAAAGAATTGTATGTTCTAACAAGCACTGTCATAAGAACTGTGAGTTAGGCACTATTATATTATCCCCATTTCATAGATGAGGAAACCAAGGCACAAAGAATTTAAGTAATTTGTCAAGAGCCACAGTGCTGATAGGCATGGACTTAGAATTTGAATCCAGGCAGTCTGGCCATTAACGGAGTTTGCAGGCAGAAAAGATACTGGATGTTCTTAGGGCAAGCTCATCATCCAAGAAGGAAAACACTAAACTTGCTGTTTTCAATCAAAGCCTGGGCTTAGGTTGCTGGGAGTTGATCAGGAGCTGGTCCTAGCTCAGCTTGTGGATGAAACAAAATGCCCATCCCAGATAGTCATCCTCTGTTGAACAGCATGCTTTGGCGTGAAATAAACTCCAAGAGCACAGAATGATCGTCCTGTTTATAAATGGTTCTCAACAGCTGAAACAGATTTACATATGGTTGGTGCTCGCAATAGCCTAAACTTTCTTCTGCCCCCAAAGTACTTAACACTCAATGGTATTAGAAGGTAAGGCCTTTGGCAGATTATGAAGTCATGATGGTGGATCTCTCACGAATGATACTACTGTCTTTATGAAAGAGACTCCAGATCGATCTTCACCCTCTTTCTACCATGTGGGCATGCAGTGAAGAATTGGCAGTCTTTAACCTGGAAGAGAGCCCTCATCAAAACCCAGTCATGCTGGCACCCTCATCTCACATTTCCAGGCTTCTAAGCTCTAAGAAATAAATTTTTGTTGTTTACAAGCCACCCACTTATTATAGCATTTTAGTACAGCAGGCTGAAATGATGAAGACAATGTTCAATGAAAAATGATTAAATGCATGATTGCAACTTAAATCATGAACGTTGGGAGGCCCGTAGAACAAACCTTGGCTGAGTAAAAGAGTGCTGAAAGAATGGACTATTTTCTTTCAAGAAAACTCGGGATCTCTTGTAGAGCAGGAATTAGAGAAATATAACATGAGATGTTCTGACTCAAGATGGCTATTGAACTTACCTCTGAGAAGAAGAGACTTTCTTTCCTCTCCCACTATGCCTTGAGATACCACCACCAGTCCCCATTGCAACAGTAGAGACATACAGCACTAGGTTATATCAATTTTCAGTAGCCTCATCATAGCAGAGCAAGAGATGGCCGTAGCAAATGGGGCCTTCTAATGGACTCATGTTACCCAGTTTTCCTGCAGTAAAGGCATTTTAAAGCAGGCAGCCTCTTTAAGATATTAGATTACAGAAAGACCTAAGACCTAAGAAAGTTCAGGGGAGGAAGGAAAGTCTGCGGAGAAATATTTCTCACTTTTCTAGTCATGTGGAGAAGGGATTGTTATCTTTAGAAATACATCTTTCATAAAAACATGAAATTTGACTATTTACCCAGATCTTCTTGTAAGGGTCATAGTCATTGATGTTTGAATCTGATGTCAAGACAGCAAATGTTATTCTTATTTCAAAAGAAATTGAAATGATAATGCTGTCCACTGAGTCAAATCCATGAAATAATCAAGACAATATCCTAGCTCTTGCATGCTCTCAGACCAAAATCTTCCATTTTGCAGAGTTTTTATGACTCAAAACACAAACAGGTTAATCAAATAGGAAGGTCTCACAGGAGTTAGTCTTTTTCTTAATCATGATTCAACACTCAGAAACAATTTATTTCACCGAAATAGTATTCCAAACATGTTCTGGAATATCACACTCACCAGGGAAGATAGATTTTATGTTATTGTCTTTTGCTAGTGGTAGAATTGTCAAATTTATTATCCTGCTGTTACAGATCTTCTAAAAAGCACAGCCGGGTGACCAAAAACAATGAAGTGCCCCAAATGAGTTTTATCTCAAGGCCTTAGCTGATAGCATTCTCCTATTTCTTACTTTTCATGCCCAGTTTGTTGTGATACTACTGGGAACTTGTTAACTCAGCAGCATTTATCATGATTCTGTTTTGTTGAACAAGTACAATACAATCTTTTTTTCCTCATTTAATCAATAAGTAGAAGAAGGAATGAGGTAGAGCAGGGAGGTATCATGTTAGATTAATGGTTTCTGACTTATGCCAAAACTCAGCTTGAATATTGCACTTATAGCCTCTTCTGAGACAGCCTATCCTGGGAGCGAAATATTCCCAATTAATTCAACTGCATTGCTTTTATACATCATGACTGGCTATTTTATCTCTTCAGTCAGAGGAAACATAAGAAACATTTTAACCCATCAAGATCTGTGTTATTTAGAAGACAGACTTTTGTAGACAGGACGAACACTAATTGAGGAAGAGGATAGTGGAAAAAGAAAGGAAATACTGGAGATTAATGTATCATCTCTCAATCTATCTTATCTATCAACTTTATCTATTATCTATCATCTATCATCAGCTATCTACTATCTATCTTTCTATACATCCATCCACTCATCTATCATCTATCTATATATCTCTATTATCTATCTACTCAATTTACCTATTTACCTATTGACTAGATATTGAATGTACATTTAACCTCCTTTATATAATGAAGGAGGTCATAGGCTTATTTTACAAATAAGAAAAGGACTTCGAGTGTGGCAGAGATTCAGGAAGCTTGAATCATAGGCCTAAGGTCCCAAGTCGGAAGGTGGTAAACTCAGTTTCTGACTAAAGACTGTGTAATTCAAAAGCCCAGTTTGCTATTATTTTCTTCTTTTCTCTTTCTCCCAACAGGCCACTATTCTTTGTCTTTGAGTTTGGTTTTACAGTGATGAAATTTGCTACATAGTTTAAGGTGAAGACTTTCGTGGGAATTTCCCCCAAAATAGAATAATAGGATTTGGTTTGACTTCTGCTTTTAGCACTTTCTATAGAAAAATAAGTTTTAAGGAGATGTGATTGGAAGAAGGTTTAAAAGCAGGAAATACTTGCAGTTTATGGATTCAGAAGGCACTGGTCAATTTTCAGTAGCCTCATCACATCAAAAAATGAGTGTTAGGGTATGAGAAATACCAAATCGGGTTTTGAGAGTCCTAAGAAATATGAAGAGAAAATGATGTGTGTTCTGGCGATGCTCACAGTTACACACACCTTGTGATTCCTTCTTGTCTGTCATGAATAGTCTCCAGACTTGGATGAGGATATGGCCAGGGCTGGTGTGACAGATTAGTGCAAGCTCAGTAACAGCAGCAACTGTATTACTCACATTTCTGGAGGCTAAAGTTTGGAATCACGGCATCCTCAGAGTTGTTTTTTTCTAATGGCTGTGAGGAAAGGATCCGTTCCGGGCCTCTCTCCTTGGCTTGTAGGTGGCTGTCTTCCCCCTAAGTCACTTCATATCATCTGCACTCTATGTGTCTCTCTCTGTTCAAATTAACCTTTTTATAAAGACACCAGTCATAGTGGATTATCTCATTTTAACTTGATTACTCCTGCAAATATCCTATTTCCAAATAAGCTCCCATTATAAGGTGCTGGATGTTAGGATTTCAACTTATGAATTTTGAGTGGGAGGCACACAATGCAGCCTATCATAGAGGTGAAGTGATGTGTAGGAGAGAGCATGGACACAGGTTTAAGTTAGGAAAAATGCTGCCTAGTTCCTTGAGCAAAATTAATTACTCTGAATTTTAATGTCTCTATTTATAAAATAGTCATAATACTAGACTGGTGGGATTGTTTTAGAGATTAAATGAGATGTTGTATGTAGAAAACATTGTATCTGGGCCATGGTCGGTACTCACTTTTTTAAAAAAGCTAGATTTTCATGTTTAACTTATATAATCAGTAATAATGGAAACATAAATTGAGGGCAAAGAAGTAGATGGAGTAGAAAAAATGTTGTGAGGACATTGTGTGGCTCTTCCAAATGTAGCCTCCTTCATGTAGAAACAACTGTATTCTCCCAGTTGTGATTTTTCTGGTTCTTGGAAGGCCCCTCACATACAATACCAAGGTGTCTGAAAAATCTACCATTAAATTTATTTCTGCTCTTGAAGGTTTTAGGAAATAGACGTCAAGGGAGGAAGAGATAGTGAGGAAACCAAGAGTGTCTAGATGAACCCACACCAAACCAAGTTTTACCTGCATCACAATTTGCTAAGACCAGCTCTGCTCCAAAAATCCCCAAATGAAGCACATTGGAATTTGGAGGTTGCTAAACTTAGAGATGAACTAGCCTTGATTATATTTTGAGGGAAAGCCAATCTGGGAAAATGAGTCAGAAAGAGTTATTGCTCTAAGGGGCCTGAGCCAAGGCTTCCTTTTTGCTGTTACCTACTATTTTCCCTCTGGCAATCATTTCCAAAGTAGAATTTTACATTCAAATGCTTTTCTTTCTTCTGCTGTCTTTGGAACAACAATATATGAAATCATTCCAGGAGGGAGAGCATCTTCTGTGAGGAGATTAACCTGACATGTGATAGGAGGAAATGGAAGATAATAGAATGACATTAGAATGGACCATTTCTGGAAATGAGGGAGGTTTGGTATTGCACTTAGGAATGAGTATTTAGGAACTTCTGAATGCACTTCTCAAGCAATGATTCACTCCACTTGGCATGGACACCTGGAGGTTTCAGTTCAGATGTCATTATGATAAAGTATAATTTTCCTAGACTTTGGGGTGTGCTCTGACTCAGCTGACAACCCACCACATTTCCCTCACTTCGGTCATGACTAACCAAACACACACACACACACACACACACACACACACACACATACCAGTGAGAGTTATTATGCTGTCCCACCAAAGAAGCAATTTAGGTTGTTATTATCACAAAGGGTACATTTGGAATGATAAATTTACCAAAGAAAACAAAGAAAAGCCCACTATTACACCTTCAGAAAGAAATACTGGTTAAGTATTGCATATTATATTGGTTCTTCAGGTATTTTACCAGGTACCTACTCTCTGAAGGTTGTTTGGAGCCAGCATCAAAACATTTGAAAGTAAGTCACTTGGATTGAGTCTAAAATAAAGTTCCCCATAAAACAGAAGAACATGGCCAGAAAGTTTTATTGTTCTGACAGACCTAACCTGAAGAAATAGGTTTGTGTTTTCTATTAGACATGAGCATATCTTATGAAGGGATAATATATTTCAGGTTTGTTAATGCTACCCCTGGCATCTAAGAGATTTAAAAGCAACTAGTTAAAGCCAAAAACTTTATTACTTTAAAAATGAAACAGTTAAAGTCAAATAACGAGTATTCAATTTGTCATCCAAAATATGAACACTCAAAGTTAATTGAGTCATTCATTGAGATATTCATAATCATTGTAGATATAAGAAAAAATTAATAAATGATCTGATAATATTTGATTTAGTTATTTACCTCAATTTTTATATTTCCCAAAGCCTAATATAGTGGGTTATATAGAGAAACTCTTTATGGAATGAATAGGTGGATGAATAAAAGGAAGAAAAATATTTTGTAAAGAAAGCAGTGATATGAGTCTATTGACCTTGGAGAAATGTAAAATTTCTATTAGAAAGAATAAATTCTCTTCTACTAAGACAAACCCAATATTGGTGGTTTTTTGATATTAACAAGTATTGTCCCTCAAGTCCACCAAGATGGCAGAATAGGAACAGCTCTGGAGTGCAGTCCCCACTGAGAGCGACACAGAAGGCGAATAATCTTTGCATTTCCAACCAAGGTACCAGGTTTATTTCAATGGGACTGGTTGGACAGTGGGTGTAGCCCAAGGAAGGCAAACCAAGGCAGGGTGGGGTGCTCTTTCACCTGGGAAGTGCAACTAGCCAGAGGACCCCCCCTCCCACCCAACAGAGGACATTGAGGACTTTTCCAGCCACCCTGGCACTCTGGTTCAGATTGTGCGCTTCTCTTATGGTTTTTACAGCCACAGACCAGGAGATTTCCACTGGGCTGATAAGAGCCATGGGTTTCCAGCACAGATATGAGCCACCGTTTCAGTTGGCATCATGGGTTTTGGGCACAAATCTGGGTGGCCGTTTTGGCTGGTTCCTGTAATGCCTGTGAGACAGATCCTCCTGCTCCTCTGAAATAAGGGGAACTGAAGGTAGGGAGTCAAGTGATCTCACTTGGTGGCTCCCACCCCAACAAAGACCAGCAAACTGAAAGCCACTGGCTTGAGAGTTTCACAGCCAGCACAACAGCTTGAGCTCAACCCAAGATGGTCAAGGTAAGTCAGGGGAAGGGCATCCACCACTGCTGAGGCAGTTCTAACTTTACCTGTATAAACAACAGCATGAGGAAGTTAACATGGAGCCAGTGGCAGCTCTGCAGCACCTCTACAGGAAGACTGTTACTAGACTCACTCCTTGCTGGGCAGGGCATCTCTGAAAAAAGGCAGCAGCATGTCAGGGACTTATAAATAAAACCCACCTTCCTGGGACAGAGCACCTGGGGAAAAGGGCAGTTGTGAGTTCTGCTGCAGCAGACAAACGTTCCTGTCCAGCAGCCCTAAAGGAAGCAATGGAGTTCCCAGCACAGCACTTGAGCTCTGATAAGGGACAGACTGCCTCCTCAAGCAGATCCCTGACCCCCATAAATCCAAAAAGACACCTCATACAGGAGAGGTCTGGCTGATAACTGGCACGTACCCTTCTGGAATGAAGCTATCAGAGGAAAAAACAGGCAGCAATCCTTGCTGTTCTTCAACCTCCACAGGTGATTCCCAAGCAAGCGAGGTTTGGAGTGGATCTCCAGCAGTCCTGCAGCAGAGGGGCCTGACTGTTAGAAGGAAAACTAAAAAACAGAAAGAAATAGCTTCAACATCAATGGAAAGGATGTCCACTCAAAGCTCCCATCCAAAAGTCACCAACTTCAAAGACCAAAGGTAGACAAATCCATGAAGATGGGAAGAAACCAGTGCAAAAAGGCTGAAATCACCAAAAACAAGAATGCTTCTGCTCCTTCAAGGCATCACAACTCCTCACCAGCCAGAGAACAAAACTGGATGGAGAATGAGTTTGACAAATTGACAGAAGCAGGCTTCAGAAGGTGGATAATAACAAACTTCTCTGAGCTAAAGGAACATGTAACCCAATGCAAAGAAACCCAATGCAGAGAAACTAAAACTGAAAAAGGTTAGATGAAATGCTAACTAGAATAACCACCTTAAAGAACATAAATGACTTGATGGAACTGAAAAACACAGCACGAGAACTTCGCACAGCATACACAAGTTTCAATAGCCAAATAAATCAGGCAGAAGAAAGTATAACAGAGATTGAGTATCAACTCAATGAAATAAAATGAGAAGACAACATCAGGGAAAAAAGAGTGTAAAGAAAGGAACAAAGCCTCCAAGAAATATGGGATTATGTGAAAAAACCTAATCTATGTTTGATCGGTATACCTGAATGTGACAGAAAGAATGAATCCAAGCTTGAAGACACTCTTCAGGATATTATCCAGGAGAACTTCCCCAACCTAGCAAACCAGGCCAACATTCAAATCCAGGAAATACAGAGAACACCACAAAGATATTCCTCAAGGAATATCTTATCCCAAGGCACATAATCATCAGATTCACCAGGGTTAAAATGAAGGAAAAAATGCTAAGGGCAGCCAGAGAGAAAGGTCAGGTTACCCACAGAGGAAACCCCATCAGACTCTCAGTGGATCTCTTGGCAGAAAACCTACAAGCCAGAAGAGAGGGTGGCCAATATTCAACATCCTTAAAGAAAAGAGTGTGCAACCCAGAATCTCATATCCAGCCAAACTAAGCTTCATCAGTGAATGAGAAATAAAATCCTTCACGAACAAGCAATTGCTAAGAGATTTTGTCACCAACAGGCCTGCCCTGCAAGAGCTCCTGAAGGAAGCACTAAACACAGAAAGGAACCACAAGTACCAGCCACTGCAAAAATGTACCAAATGGTAAAGGTCATCAACACAATGAAGAAACTGCAACAACTAACAGGCAAAACAACCAGCTAGTATCAAAATAGCAGGATCAAATTCACATATAATATTAACCTTAAATGTAAATGGGCTAAATGCCCCAATCAAAAGACACAGACTGGCAAATTGGATAAAACGTCAAGACCCATTTGTGTGCTGTATTCAGGAGACCCATCTCATGTGCAAATGCACACATGGATTCAAAATAAAGGGATGGAGGAAGATTTATTAAGCAAATGGAGAGTTAAAAAAAAAAGTAGGAGTTGCAATCCTAGTCTCTGACAAAATAGACATTAACAAAGGTTAAAAGAGACAAAGATGGGCATTACATAATGGTAAAATAATCAATGCAACAAGAAGAGCTAACTATCCTAAATAGCTATGCACCCAATACAGGAGCACCCAGATACATAAAGCAAGTTCTTAACAACCTACAAAGAGACTTAAACTCCCACACAATAATAGTGGAAGATTTTAACACTCCAATGTCAATATTAGACAGATTAATGAGACAGAAAATTAACAAAGATATTCAGGGCTTGAATGTAGATCTGGACCAAGCAAACCTAATAGACATCTACAGAACTTTCCACCCCAAATCCACAGAATATACATTCTTCTCAGCACCACATTTCACTTACTCTAAAATTGACTACATAATTGGAAGCAAATTACTCCTCAGCAAATGCGAAAGAATGGAAATCATAACAACCAGTTATTCAGACCACAATACAATCAAATTAGAACTCAGGATTAAGTAACTCACTCAAAACTGCACAACAACATGGAAACTGAGCAGCCTGCTCCTGAATGACTACTGGATAAATAATGAAATGAAGGCAGAAATAAAGATGTTCTTTGAAACCAATGAGAATGAAGACACAAGGTACCGGAATCTCTGGGACACATTTAAAGAAGTATCTAGAGGGAAATTTATAGCACTATGCCCACATGAGAAGTGAGGAAAGATCTAAATCAACACCCTATCATCACAATTTAAAAAACTAGAGGAGTAAGATAAAACAAATTCAAAATCTAGCAGAAGACAAGGAATAACTAAGATCAGAGCAGAATTGAAGGAGATAAAGACACAAAAAAACTCTTCAAGAAATCAACAAATCCAGGAGGTGGTTTTTTGAAAAGATCAACAAAATAGGTCACTAGCCAGACTAATAAAAAAGAAAAGAAAGAAGAATCAAATAGATGCAATAAAAAATGATAAAAGGGATATCACCACCGATTCCACAGAAATACAAACTACCATCAGAGATTACTACAAACAACTCTATGCACATAAACCCGTACATCTAGAAGAAATAAATAAATTCCTGGACACTTACACCCTCCCAAGACGAAACCAGGAAGAAGTTGAATCCTTGAATAGACCAATAAAAAGGTCTGAAGTTTAGGCAACAATTAATAGCCTGCCAAGCAAAAAAAGTGCAGGTTCAGAAGGGTTCACATCTGAATTCTACCAGACATACAAAAATGAGCTGGTACCAATCCTTCTGAAACTATTCCAAACAATACAAAAAGAGGGAATACTCCATAACTCATTTTATAAGGGCAACATCATCCTGATACTAAAACCTGGCAGAGACACAACTAAAAAAGAAAATTTCAGGCCAATATCCATGATGAACATGCAAAAATCTTCAATAAAATACTGGCAAACTGAATGCAATAGCACATCAAAAAGCTTATCCATCACAATCAAGTAGGCTTCATCCCAGGGATGCAAGGCTGGTTCAACATAAACAAATCTATAAACATAATCCATCATATAAACAGAACCAATGACAAAAACCACATGATTATCTGAATAGATGCAGAAAAGGCCTTTGACAAAATTCAGCAGCACTTTATGCTAAAAACTCTCAATAAACTAGGTATTGTTGGATTATATCTCAAAATAATAAAAACTGTTTATGATAAACCCACACCCAATATCATACTGAATGGGAAAAAACATTCCTATTCAATATAGTATTAGAAGTTTTAGCCAGAGCAATCAGGCAAGAAAAAGAAATAAAGGGCATTCAATTAGAAAACAGGAAGTCAAACTGTCTCTATTTGCAGATGACATGATTGTATATTTAGAAGACCCCATCATCTCAGCCCAAAATGTCCTTGAGATGATAAGCAACTTCAGCAAAGTCTCAGGATACAAAATCGTGTTCAAGAATCACAAGCATTCCTATACATCAATAACAAACCAAGAGCCAAATCATGAGCAAACTCCCATTCATAATTGCTACAAAGAGAATAAAATACCTAGGAATACAACTAACAAAGGATGTAAAGGACATCATCAAGGAGAACTACAAACCACTGCTCAGAGAAATAAGACAGGACACAAACAGATGGAAAAACATTCCATGCTCATGGTTAGGAAGAATCAATATCTTGAAAATGGCCATACTGCCTAAAGTAATTTATAGATTCAATACTATCGCCATCAGGCTACCATTAAGCTTCTTCATAGAACTAGAAAAAAACCCCTTAAACTTCATATGGAACCAAAAAAGAGCCTGCATAGCTAAGACAATCTTAAGCAAAAAGAACAAAACTGGAAGCATCATGCAACCTGACTTCAAACTATAATACAGGGTTATAGTAATCAAAACAGCATGGTACTGGTATCAAAACAGACATATAGACCAAAAGAACAGAAGAGAGGCCTCAGAACTAACACCACACATCTACAACCATCTGATCTTTGACAGAAACAAGCAATGGGGAAAGGATTTTCTGTTTAATAAATGGTGTTGGGAAAACTGGCTAGCCATGTGCAGAAAGCTAAAACTTTCTTCATTACACTTTATACAAAAATTAACTCCAGATAGATTAAAGATTTAAATATAAGACCTAACCCTAGAAGAAATCCTAGGCAATACCATTCAGGACATAGGCACAGGCAAGGACTTCACAACTAAAACACCAAAAGCAATGGCAACAAAAGCCAAAATAGACAAATGGGACCTAATTAAACTTAAGAGCTTCTGCACAGCAAAAGAAACAAGCATTAGAGTGAACTGGCAGCAAACAGAATGGGAAAAAATATTTTGCAAGCTACCCATCTGACAAAGGGCTAATATCCAGAATCTACAAAGAACTAAAACAAATTTACAAGAAAAAAAATGACCCATTCACAAAGTGGGCAAAGGATATGAACAGACATTTTTCAAAAGAAGACATTTATGTGGCCAATAAATATACAAAAAATGTTCATCATCAGTGGTCATTAGAGAAATATAAATCAAAACCACATTGAGATACCATCTCACACCAGTTAGAAAGGTGATCATTAAAAAATCTGGAGACAACAGATGCTGGAGAGGATGCAGAGAAATAGGAACACTTTTACATTATTGTTGGGAGTGTAAATTAGTTCAACCATTATGGAAGACTGTGGCAATTCCTCAAGGATCTAGAAGTAGAAATACCATTTGACCCAGCAATCCCATTACTGGGCATATACCCAAAGAATTATAAATTGTTCTATTATAAAGACACATGCACATGTATGTTCATTGTGGCACTGTTTACAATAGCAAAGACTTGGAACCCAAATTTCCATCAATGATAGACTGGATTAAAAAATGTGGCACATATACACCATGGAATACTGTGTAGCCCTAAAAAACAATGAGTTCGTGTCCTTTGCAAGGACAGAATGAACCTGGAAACCATCATTCTCAGCAAACTGACACAAGAACAGAAAAACAAACACCACATATTCTCACTCATAGGTGAGTGCTGAACAATAAGAACACATGGACGCAAGTAGCAGAATGTGACATGCTGGAGTCTGTTACGGGGTGGGCGGCTAGGGGAGGGATAGTGGGGAGGTGGGAAGATTGTAGAGGAATAACATTGGAAGACATACCTGAAGGGGGTGATGGGGGAATGGAGGCAGCAAACCATCATGGCGTGTGTATACCTATGTAACAATCCTACAAGATCTGCACATGTACCTCAGAACTTAAGCCATAATTTTAAAAAAGTGTTGTCCCTCCCTTGGTGAGGATCTGAAAGTTATAACCAAGTCTCCAGAAATTTGATGTTATTCACAACAGCTCTATAGATGCTGGAAGTGGGGAGAATGAGAGTCTTCAAAGGGGTGGGAAAGAGGAGATGTATGGGAATCAGGAGAGGAGTTCAAAATACTTGGAAAGAAATAGGAATGTGAAGAATGGCCTGGCCAACAAGAATTTTCTCCATGAAAGGAATAGATAAAAAGTTTTAGGGGAGCAAACTCTGATATTCAAACTTGTTTCTTCTGTCATTTTTCCTTGCTTTAACTTATTTGTGTTATTCTCAACTTTAATCAAATGATTGATACCTGAAGATGCACTGTGATATGGTTTGGCTGTGTCCCACCCAAATCTCATTTTGAATTCTAACTCCCACAATTTCCACCTGTTATGGGAGGAACCTGGTGGGAAGTGACTGAATTATTTGGGAAGGTCTTTCCTGTGCTGTTCTCATGATAGTGAATAAGTCCGAAGAGATCTGATGGTTTTAAAAATGGGAGTTTCCCTACACAAGCTCTCTTTTTCCTGCCACTATCCGTGTGAGATGTGAATTGCTCCATCTTGCCTTACCCTATGTTTATGAGGCCTTCCCAGCCATGTGGAACTGAAAGCCCATTAAATCTCTTTGTTTTGGAAATTGCCCAGTCTCAGGTACGTCTTTATCAGCAACATGAAAACAGATGAATACACACTGTAATTGTGTTTTCTTTGGGAGAATAAAGGAATCCAGGCATTTTTCAGTGGAGCCAAAGTGATAGAATAATGGTGAAAATGAAAATGACAAAAACTGCAGAGGAGGTGGCATAAAGTAGGTATTCAGAAACTAATGGAAACATGAAATTTGAGCATTAGAAACCCAGAGAAACCTAAGTCCGTTTTGAAACTTGGCAATTTAATACAGGCTGTCCTAGGGATAGCGAGGAGGTACTCACATATGCTTTTCCCACCATAAATATTCATCCATGTTTGTACTTTGTCTTCATCAACTAATTTAATCATTTCTTCTTAGGAAGATCTAATGAAAAGTATCCAATTAAAACAGTTGATCACTGCCAAGGATTCCAGCCATCTGGCAGCAAAGTTTATTTTCATTTAATTAACTAGTAGCTGATGGATATATTTTTTTATAGTTGCCCAGAAGTAGGAGTTCTAAAAGTCCTGATAATCTGATTAATTTTGGCTAAGGCATGCCTTCCACCTTATTTGGATATACAATTATTGGATAACTCCTACATTTTCTTTAACACTGAGATTTTGTATTGTTATCTATTTAACAAATTCTTTTGGTCACTGTTTTATGCTGAAAGTATTCAAGCACTTAAGTCTATATCTCAAGACTGTGTCTACTTAGAAAGAATTTAGAATATTCTATATGGACTATTTGCCTCTGGCTGAAGTTAAGGAAAGATGACAGAGATGGAATTGTGTGTATATTAACTGTAAATGTGTGTATTGGATCTATCATATTTTTCGGTTTCATTATAAAAGTAAAGAGTGCTTAAGTTGGTCACCAGGCTCTGTAGTAGATCCAAGTTTCATTTTTCTGTTTTACATGAGTCTAGTACAGAGTATATGCTCATTTGTTTGCTAATATAAATAAAAGGGGCAAAGTTTTCAAGATACACAAGATCACTGTCTGTCTTTTTTTTTTTTTTTAGAGAAATTTCCATAGAACATTGCTTATTTACCATTATAATTTGAGTTCAGTATTCAGGCTGACATTTATTGATATCTATAAATTCTATGGGACCCTTTTATTTATTTGGCTGCCTTTTCAGTCTCATTCCACAGAGGGTAATGCTCTGGTTCACCAGAGCAACCTACTCACTGAAGAGAGTGGATCAGAGAGTGGACCAGGCCTTATTTTTTCTATGAAGTTTGTTTCTACCCTTTGATAATCCTAGATCTTTGTTCTAATTCATCTTTCTAGTGGAAAGAAGCACGGAAATTTTAGCACTTTAAAAAAGTTTGCTTCTACGAACATACTAAAAAGGCACTTTCTTAACAGAATTTTAAGTAGTTTAGTTCCAATTAGGGATATTTTATTAAATGGGATGGAACTATAAGAGTTGTTCTTACCTCTAAATCAGTGAAACTGTGATGGTCCTAATATGTAGGACTTTGTAATAACCTCTTTCCTTTGAATACAATTACCCTCTTGTCTTAGCACAAAGCCATTTCTAAAATCAAATGGGAGGGGAAGGTTTGGGGATTTGTCCCCAAAAATGTAAAATCAGATTTTTGAAACTATATTCTCTACACGTTTTCAAGACAATCAGAAATCTTGGTTGGTCAGATTGCCATATGCAAATTTTCACAGTAATAGCTTACTGAGTTTCAAATGTAGTATTCACCATGGACACTTGTAATTGCAGATATCGTATTACATTATCAACTCCGTACATGAGGGGAATAGAAAGATAATGGAAAGTAGACTCTAAGTGAATATTGGATGTTAATAGGAATTCCCACTCAAATTATCTTTTATTCAATTGTTCAGCATCAAACTGTGATACTAAGAGACGCGAAAGCATACATGTGGGAAACAGGAGAGAAGCAGGACCAAGAGGATATCTCATCAACCAAGAGACCCTAAGAAAAAATTAAGACCCTTACTGGTTAAATCTGATTATTTTTAATTCCTTAAAATTCTGTGGGCAATTATATAACAAGTCTAATATTCTTTATTTCCCAGAAAGACTGATGATGGTGTAATTTCTTTTGTATCAGACAGTGACCCTGGATATTTTAGTGATATAGCTACTTGCCAGTTTGTTGTTCTAATTACCAGAGTTTCCATGCCTCTAAATACCATCATTATAGAATGCTAAAACAAAAGAAAATAACAACAATAACAATGAAAAATTAGAAACAAAATGCAAATTGATTAATGTTTATGCTTCCAAAAAAATATGTTGCTTGCACTGGAAATGAATTTTGAATCCCTTAAGAATCAGTCAAGAGTTAAGAGGAAAAAAAATTGGATGAACATTTTAAGAATATTTTTAAAGATGAGGGTCTTGCTATGTTGCCCAGGCTGGACTGGAACTCCTGGGCTCAAGTGATCCTTCTGTCTCAGTCTCCTAAGTAGCTGAGACATCTGGTGTACACCAACACACCTGGATTATTTTGAAGGTTTTGATTAATGACTAATCAATTACTATCCCTTCCTGTCAAAGGTGTCATTTATTTTTTAAAAGGAACACCTATGCAGGAGCATGTCCTTTGTCCATATTGGTAAAGGTTTAGAGCTAAACTCATTAAACTGATGTACAAAATTAAGCACCACCCACATACGTATCTGTCTATTTGTATACATATGTGTATATGTATATAAATATGTATACATATAGAATTCCCTTTATTGCTGACATGGTTAGATTTTGTGTCCCTACCCAAATCTCATTTTGTATTGTAATCCCGATAGTCCCCATTACCCTCATGTGTCAAGGGATAGACCAGGTGGGTGGAAATGAATCATGGGGATGGTTTCCTTCATACCATTTTCATGATAGTGAGAGAGTTCTCATGAGATCTGAAGGTTTTATAAGGGGCTTTTCCCCCTTTGCTCAGCAATTCTCCTTTCTAACACCTTGTAAAAAAGGTGTCTTGCATCTTCTTCACCTTCCACCATGATTGTAAGCTTCCTGAGGTCTCCCAGCCATGCTAAACTGTGAGTCAATTAAGCCTCTTTCCTTTGTAAATTACCCAGTGTTCGGCAGTTCTTCATAGCAGTATGAAAATAAACTAATGCAAATACATTGTATCTTGTTCTTATTTCTCTAGAGAAAAAAATCCCATTGGTATTTGCTTCATGGAATTGGTTTATCTTCACAGCCTTGAGAGCACCCAGATGATATCACCTCTGAAGAGAGGGATAATCACAGTAAAATGGTCTCAGGGCTGATCAAGAATTCCCTGAGCCTCTGAAATTGTGGGTTACCCCATGCACAGATCCAATGGGGAGCTTCCCATAACCACTTTACTTTTCTAAACAATGTATTTTTTATTGAAACAAGGTGGTAAATAATAAGAAGTATATTCTAGTAAAGAAAATGATATAATATATAATAAAATACTAATTTAAAAGAAAAAGAAGTTATATTCGTGTTATCAATATCTCTAGGACTTTTTTCTGCTATTCATTTTCTTTGTGACTAAAGTATTGTAAAAAATAATTCTCCTGTCTTTGTATCTTCTGAGTCAGACATCCTGATTTAAAGAGCTTCTGCAGCTGCTTGAAGCTCTGGTGGCACATGGCCTTGAGCACTTTCTCTGGCTCCTTGAGTTCTGGAAACATACTCTTTTTCTAGGCTTTTGACAATTCTGATGATGTCTGTGTCAAAGCCCCTACCTCCCATCCTGTCCCTGTAGGCACTGGATTGTAGTAAGTGCTGACTTTCATCTCAGGTACTATGACCTTGCATGTCTGTCTTTCCATCAGTACTATCTTTTGATCATGTTATCATTAAAATCAAAACAGATATGGAAAAATCCATGAGAAATAGCCTCTTATCTAAGTGAATCTGATTTAAGCTCATACTTTTCTTTATGTGACCTAGTAACTCAGATACCACTCTTGTTCTCACTGGTCCGGTTTGACTCTGTGACCCCACTCAAATCTCATCTTGAATTGTGATATGATTTAGCTGTGTCCTCACCCAAATTTCATCCTGAATTGTAATAATTCCCATGTGTCAAGGGTGGAGCCAGGTGGAGAGAATTGAATCACGGGGACAGTTTCCCTTATACTGTTCTTGTGATAGTAAGTCTCACGAGATCTGAAGATTTATAAATGAGAGTTCCCCTGCACAAGCTCTCTTGCATGCCATCATGTAAGAAATCCCTTTGCTCCTCATTTGCCTTCCACCATGATTGGCTGTAATTGTGAGCCCTCCCCAGCCATGTGGAACTGTGAGTCGATTAGACCTCTTTCTTTTATAAATTACTCAGTCTCAGGTGTCTTTATTAGCAGCATGAAGCAGACTAATACAAATTGTAATCCCAGTAATCCCCACATGTCAAGGGCGGAACCAAGTAGAAGTAATTGGATCTTGGGGGCAGTTACCTCATGCTGTTCTCATGATAAGGATTGAGTTCTCATGAGATCTGATGGCTTCATTAGCATCTGGCATTTCCCCTGCTTGCACTCACTCCATCTTGCTACCCTTTGAAGAAGGTGCTTGCCTCTCCTTTGCCTTCTCCCATGATTGTAAGTTTCCTGAGGCCTCCCCAACAATGTGGAACTGTGAGTCAATTAACTTCTGTCTTTTGTAAATTACCCAGTCTTGGGCAGTTCTTTACAGCAGCATGAGAATGAACTAATACATACACTCTTGTTTTTTTTTTAATCCAAATCCTATTTCCACATGCTGTCAGGCATTGTATGTTAAGAAGGGTTTCAATATTCTTTGTCAGATTTCTTCTTTCTTCCAGGAAGCCATCTGTAACCTTCCCCTCCTCAGTCCATGATTGGAGTTAGGTGCCCTTGCTTTTGCTCCCGTCACTTCATGTTCTGACAATTTACACTGTAAAAAAAATTGCCTGTTTTATGGCCTGTCATTGATAAAGGCATGATTACCCAAGTGCATCCTCAGGTCCTAGAAAAATTCCATTATATAGAAAACACTCAACTGAACTCAATTTCATGGACACTTGGCCTGCCCAACATTTAGCATGATGCCCTACCTTTCTACTAAAAGGAACTTTGCTTTATATTTTAAATAAACACCTTAAAATTGTGGCATATAAATAGCCGACCACACAAACAAATAAAACAGTTGTTGCTGAGTCACAGGCAATGGTTTTTCTCTTCTTAACTGGACATGAATCCTCCATCCGATGGAGAAGGAGCTGGGCTGACCTCCCTGTGGAAGGAAGCACCACAGTGAGGCTCAAGGGAAGGTAAAGAAGCCAGACTAATACTTCCCTCTCTTTCTGGGTGCCCTGATTTTATGGTCTTGCATATCGACTAGATTTTTTAAAGACTCAGAATTTAAGAGCAAGTACAGAAAGCAAATCAATAAAGAGGAGGGAACCAAGGAATCAGCTTTTTATCAAGGGAAGAAAAACGCCATGAAAGTGCCATGCCATTTGTTTTTGCAGCCAAAGAAGTAAGCTCTGACATTGGTAAGAAACAGAAAGCATTGACTTCTTGTTAAAGCTAGTAGATATTATCATTCTTAGCTGAGCAACTCTCAGCTCAGTCTTCAAATTTGTCTTCACCAGTGCCTTCTCTAGTTGGATGAAAGAATCAGGAAATATGGAGAAAGACTGAGTTCTGGAGATACTGCCCGAAGTTATTGAGTCTGGGAGCTTCTGCTATGCTATTATTTGGAGACTAGAAGTCATTACTCCTCCCTCATTATGTCAGTGCTTGCAACTCAGTGGTTCCCTTTCAGATCTCATCCAGTGTAAGATAAACTGATTATCTTCAGTCTTTCAGCATGGTTGGAGTAGTGTGAAAATGCTATACTCACCCTTTAAATGTTGTGGTGGCAGCAATGGTAATTATAAATTTTTACCACCCACTGTGTGCCGGACTTAGAATACATGCTTTTATATATGTCAGTTAATCCTTATGACAGCCTTGTATTTTTGGATAAGTATCTCTATCCACACATTTTACATATAATGAGCAAGTAGCTAAGTTCTAAACCAAGCTCCATCTTACTCCAAAATTTGTGTTCTTCTTACTCACCCAGTCTATTATAGGCTGGAAACATTTCTCTTCAACTAAAAAGTGGGTGTAATTCTAGAATGGTTCTGCTGCTGTGAAGCCAGACCATTTTACAGCAGTTTTATTTCGTCTCACATTGCCTTATGATGGCTTGTCTGGGACATTGTTTAAATCATGGTCCCTTTGTACACCTTTTGCTATACTGGAGGCATGAATTTCTTGATAATGAAGCCAAACAAAAATACAAAAAATAAAAGTCACAAGGTCAACCAGAGAAAGTTTAGCTTCTGGTTGTATCAAGAAGAATCACTTTTGTGGTTCTCTACAATTTATAAGTGTGTTAAATGCATGTTCCATTACATATCTTGGAGGTCTGGTTGACAGATGAAACATGCATTATTATTCCTATTCTAGAGATGAATAAAGTTAAGCTCAAGGTTTACTGAAAGTATTAAATTCATATTCTCAGTAAATATGTATTAAATGTTTAATATCAAAATCTTTGATCTAATGGACCTTTTATACTAGTGAGTAGAAACAGAAATTAAGAAAAGAAGCAAACAAATAAGGAAGATTCAGATCACAATGAGTTGCTATGAAGAAAATGGAAAGAGGAGGATGGGCCTTTTGAGATCTGAAAGCTAAGAAGGCTTCTGCTGTGTTAAATCTTGGGGAATGCCAATGAGAGCAGAGGAGAGAGTGATTCCCAAGGCCCTGAAACTGGACTAGCACTAATCAGTTTGAGAAGTAATGGTGTGATGGGTGCATGGTAGTAAGGAGGACAGTGGTAGGAGTATCTATGGAGACAGTTAGGCAGGGCCTGATCCTAAAGACATTCAGAGACCTGTGATTTTATTCCACATTTAGTAGCAGGCAAGAAGAAGATATTAACTATAGAATCAATAGAATAAGAAAAACCGTATTTCCCCTAATGATATCTTGTCTTGTAATGATAATGTCCCCTAGTGATACCACGTCTAGACTAGGGGCCTAGATCCAATGGAAACTGAAGCTTTTAGTTCTGTCCCCACAGATCTGCTTTGTCCACTAAGAACATTTAAGTGCAAAGCTTATTAGGCTCCAGCTGCCACAGCTTCTCTCCTATTTCCCAAGTATGCCAGTTCCTTTCTCAACTCTGGGCTTTTGTTTAAGCTTGAACAAAATGCCAGAAATGCAGTTCTTCTCCTAGTGGCCTAGCCAATTCCTGTTCATCTATTACGTCTCTGCTTGAATTGCAGTTCTGCAGGGAAGGCTTAGGGGCCCTAGACTTGCCTAACTTCCCTGCACTTCTCATACTACCATGCAATTTATGTAATGTTGTATAATCATCTATTCAACATCTATCTCTCAAAATACTGTAAGCTTCCCATGATGGTTAGTTTTATCTGCCAACTTTGTTAAGGTATAGTACTTATTTAATCAAACATTAATCTGAGTGTTGCTGTGAAGGTATTTTGGAAATCTGGTTAGCATCTACAACTAGTTGATGTTAAACCAAAGGAGATTACCATTGATGATGTGAATGGGCAGCATCCAACCAGTTGAAAGACCTTAAGAGAAAAACTGAAGTTTCCCTAAGGAAGAAGAAATGTTACCTCAAGAATGAAAAAAATGAGTTTCTACCCTAGAGTTTCTAGCCTGACAGCCTTGCCCTAGTGATTTTGGTCTTGCCAGCCTTTACAAATCAAGTGAGCCAATTCTTTAAAATAAATCTCAATCAAAATCTCTCTCTGGATACACACACACACATACACACACATGCTCGTGTATATATAAATTTGGATGTATATTTGTGTCCACATATACATATATATATACATACATACATATGTATACACACACAAAATCATGCATCATGTAATGATGGAGATAGGTTCAGAGAAATGCATTCTTTGGCAATTTTGTCATTGTACAAATAGCATAGAGTTTACAGCACTTACACAAACCTAGATGGTATGGCCTATTACACACCTAGGCCACATGTTTTAGCCTATTGCTCCTAGGCTACAAACCTGTACAGCCTGTTACTGTACCAATTATTGTTGGCTACTGTAACACACTGATAAGAATTTATGTATCTGAACATAACTACTAGAAAAGGTACAATAAAAATTCACAGGGAATTTAAATCAACAAAGAAAAAACAAGTAACCCTATTTAAAAATGGGAAAAGGACATAACAGACACTTCTTCAAATAAGACATACAGTGGCCAACAGATGTGAAAAAATATTCAGCATCACAAACCATCAAGGCGATGCAAATCAAAACCACAACAAGATACTATCCCACACCAGTCAGAATGGCTACTATTAAAAAGTAAAAACAAAACAAAAAGCAGATACTGACGAGGTAAGGGAGAAAAGGGAGCCCTGTTAGTGGGAATGTTAAGTTAGTCCAGCCACTGGGGAAAGCAGTCTGGTGATAGCTAAAATAACTTAAAACATTTGACTCAGCAGTACCATTACTGGGTATACATGTAAAAGAAAATCATTCTATCAAAAAGACACATGCATTCATATGTTCATTGCTGCACTGTTCACAATAGCAAAGACATGTAATCAATCTAGGTATCCATCAGTGATAGACTGGATAAAGAAAATGTGGTATATATACACCACAGAATACTATATAGCTATAAAAATGATGAAATCATATCCTTTGCAGCCACATGGATGGATCTGAAGGGCATTATCCTAAGCAAATTAATGTAGAAACAGAAACCAAATACCACATATTCTCACTTATAAGTGGGAGCTAAACATTAAGCACACATGGACGTAAATATGGGCAAAATAGATGCTGTGGTAGAGGGAGGCAGGGTGGGTTGAAAAACTTCCCATTGGGTACTGTGCTCATTACCACAGTGAGAGGATCTATACTCCAGACCTCAGCATCATGCAATATTCCCATGTAACAAATCTGCATGTATATCCCCTGTATCTAAAAGTTGAAAATAATCACAATTCTAAAAAATAATACAGTATTATAATCTTGTGGGACCACCACTATTTATGTGGTCTGTTGTTCACCAGAAAGTTGTATGCAGTGCATGACTGTATGTGTATGTATGTGCATACATACCTCCTACTGGGTCTGTTTCTTTGAGAACTCTGACTAGCACACTGTCTGAGAACAGGGACCCAAGTTGGTCTTGTTTATCACTATTTGTCCTTCAAACTTCACACAGGGTCTTGTATTGAATTGGGACATAACAAACATTTTTTAAAATTAATAAATGACAGAAACAAGCACATGGCACCTCCATCTAATGCAAATACAAACTTTCATATGAGTTTAAATCAGATGCAGAGGTCCTGGGCATTTGAAGATATTTCATGGGTTTAATTCATGCAAATGGATGAATTAAATGCCTTGACTCTCACGAAGGCCTTCCAGCCTGAAGGAAGGGTAGGGCTGAGATAGAGCCAGCTTCTTTTAACTTTTCTATTAATGCCTTTTTCTACATTCTCTTATTTATGTTTAATTTGGTTTGCTTGCTCACGCTATAGAATTGTGTAGAACTTTCATATTAGAAAAGGATATCTGCATATGGGTACAGGTATCATCACAAAGGCCTTTAAGATTAACATATGACCAAAGCAAATTTGTTAGAATTTATTTATCTTACAGAAGTTAAAAGTCATCAATATAAGAAATAAATAAGCTAAAAACTACATAATACTGGACCATGTCTTCTTTATCTATCATGAGAATTGAGCCTATTATTCTCAAGCTGCTGGCAGAAATGGAGGAAAAGTTATTTGAACATAGATAAAAATTCTAAATTATTTAATATGTTTTTGGCTTGATATTGTGAGAGCCATATCTTTTAGGCAATACTCTGAAAGGGAGAATTGCTCTGATGCGGTGATTCTGGGCTTTGTACTTTGATGAGTCCATGATTTCTTCGGCTGTCACTATCCACCCATGCTCCTGGAAATCTTTTTGCCAAAATAAGAATTAATAAAATTTATGGTTTTGTTTTTACAACTGGAACAAAGAAAGAATTGATCAAAGAGCCATCTATCAGTCTTCTCAAGGTCTTGCTCATTTTTTACCTCTTAAATTAAAATGAAAACCATAGAGAATATTAATATTGATTCAAAATCTTCCAAATTCGGTTTAATTTCCAACTCTATCTTAGAAAGTATGATTACTTTTAGAGTTGGAATTGATTGCTTGTTAGCTGTTTTAGAAAGGCTGCTTCATTTCTTATTTCTCCTCATTAGCTCTGCTTGATCATCCAGGTAATTTGTATTGGTTCTACTGTTTCCATCAGTCTAGCTTCAACCTTTTCGGGCATAAACAAGTATTTATGAATTCCCTTGGTGTACCTAACATTGTGATGCATACACTACAAGGAGCTCAATAGACACAACACAGCCTCTGCCTTCAAAAAGTTCCAATCTCATTGAACAGGCATATTCTCATTTTATCACAAAATGATAAATGATGGCAGACTCTAGGTCCTGACATTTTCTTGAAGCAGTTGTATAACCCCAATGCAGGCCACTGGACCCCTCTGGGCTTTGGTTTACTCACATCATTTCTTGGGCTCCTTCTAGGGTAGCATGATATGTTCTCTTGACAACTGTCATAGGGCCAATGTAGGAAAACTACTAAGCTAAAAAGATCTTGTTTCTTGGGAAAAGCTGGCCAAGCATAATTACGTAAATGTGAACTGCACACTTATTGTGTGTAAAGTACTAGATGCATTATGGAGATGATATAAAAGTTTGTGAGGTACATACTGTTTCTATTCTTGAAGATGTTGCAGGAAACATATAAAGTTGTAAACATAATAAAGTTGGAGCTAGGATTAAAGGTCTAACCTCAAATCTGTGGTTGAATCTTTACTTTGCCAGTAACTTGCTAGGAGTAAATGACATCATTAATTACACTCTTACAATAGTTTAAGAAAATTTCTCCTATTCTCTAGGTTTATTGAAATAATTAAATGGTTTAATTTACCCAGTAGAAAATGTTTACTGAATGCTTGTTCTATTCCAAAGACTATAATAGATGCTTAATATATATTCATGAATTAAATAGACAAAGATACCTACCGTCTTATGGCTAAGTTTCTAGTGGAGCGAAATTGGTTGAAGATAAACAATAGATTTGTATCATATGTGTTAAGCTGATGAATGATATGGGGTGGGGGAAAGTAGAGTAGTGCAGAATAAAGGAAAGGGCTACACTTTTGTATATGGCAGTCAAGGTGGGCTTCATAGAGAAAGTTCCAGTTAAGCAGATAACTGAAGGACATAATGAATATTGTCTTCCTACATTTTGGAAAAAGCAATTTAGGGAAAGAGAACATCTAATACAAAGTGCTACGACAGGGGCAAGCTTGACTTGTTGAAGGAAGAACAAGAAATCCAGAGTGTCTGGGACAGAGAAGGTGATGAGAGGGGTTTTTGGAGATGAAGAGATGGGAGAAAAGAATCATATTGTGTAGGACTTTGTTGGTGATTGTAAGGACTTTGTTGGTGATTTAGTATTACTTGAGGGTAATGGGGAGCATTTTAAGGTTTCCCTGAGGAGTGACATAATCTGACTTAAATTTGAAGTGAAGTTCTAAAAGTGGGGAGAAGCAGGAGTGTAGACAATGGTGAAATAGGGAGAAGTATGAGAAGTCAGTCATTCAGAAGCATATGACTTGATCTGGGATTGTAACAATGGAGGTGATGAGAAGGTGTTAGATTCTGGATTTATTGTAACCTAAAAATCAACAAGATTTTCTGATTGTAAGAGGGATGTGAGAGATAGACAAGGATAATATCATGGCTTTTATTATTGGAAAAAAATTATAGAGCACAGAAAACATGTAAAAGTATTAAAAGTACTTAGCACAGGGAACAGTGCATGGCACGCACTCAATTAAGAAATTAAGGTAACTGATGTTTACAAATAACTCACCAATCTGCCTTGTTCTTTTCATCTTTGAGATATTAGTTTACAAACCACTTACTCTGGAAACCTTTTCCAGCTCCCTCTGGGCAATGTGCCTCTTCCATAATCCAATAAGTCTTTCCGATTTCCCTTTCATATTGATTCTTATCTTACATTGCAATTTATGTAAAGCACCTTCAGAGTGAAAAAAAGTGCTTGAAGGGAGATTCCTCACATTTGCTATGAGAGATCAGAAAAGATTTTTATAGGGGAGGTAACATTTAAGATGGCACTTGGAAAGGATGGATAGCATATGTAACAAAAGTTGATGGAATATAAAAGGGGTGCAGGATGCATTTCCATACTCCCTGGTCAGAGAAGTTTATGCAGGTGTTCACCTCATATTTCAGGTTGTCAAACAAGCAAGAAAATCACCAGATTTCTAATTTGAGGTTTCTGTTCCATATTCCCTAGTCCGGCACTGTTGTCAGACAGTACAGAAGATTGCTGGCATGCTTCTATCCCGTGAATGCACACTTTGTGCCTACTACCTGTGATAAGAATAAATGAATGATGACCCTGCTTGGAGGTGTCTGTGTGTGTGAGTGTGGTGGTGGTGGCACTAAAATATAAAATGTTATGTGTTTTTCTATTATTTTGTTACTGACTTTTTAGTTCTTCCATACTGCTCTATGGCAAGGTAGGTATGGGAGTAAGTGGAAGCTGGGATCAATGACTGCACATCAGAAGAAGATATTCAAACCCCAGGATAAGAATGCTTCATCAAGTTAGTATTTCTGCAAGTACACACAGCTTATCTTTTCTATGGACAACTTAAGTATTAATTAATACACAGCATGTACATATGTAACTATATTCACACACACAAAAAAAAACTTTATTACTGGACAGATTCAATAAAAGCGCAAGTCTTCCAGAATGGTTGAACTAATTTACACTCCCACCAACAGTGTATAAGTGTTACCTTTTCAATTTTGCTAGCATTTGTTATTTTTTGACTTTTTAGTAATAGCCATTCCTACTGGTGTGAGATGGTGTCTCATGGTGGTTTTCCTTTGCATTTCTCCAAGGATCCGTTATGTTGAGCTTTTTTTCATTTAATTGTTGTTCGCATGTATGTCTTCTTTTGAAATTGTCCATGTTCTTTGCCCACATTTTTATGGGTTTTTGCTTCTTGTAAATTCGTTTTAATTCCTTATAAAGGCTAGGTATTAGACCTTTGTCAGATGCATAATTTGCAAAAATTTTCTCCCATTTGGTAAGTTGTTTATTCTGATGATAGTTTATCTCGCTGTGCAGAAGCTTCTTAGTTTTATTAGATCCCATTAGTCAATTTTTGCTTTTGTTGCAATTGTTTTTGGTGTCTTCGTCATGAAATCTTTGTCTGTGTCTGTGTCCTGAATGGTATTGCCTAAGTCATCTTCCAGGATCTTTATACTTGTGGGTTTTACAGTTAAGTCTTTAATCCATCTTGTGTTAATTTTTGTATATGCTGTAAAGAAGGAGTCCAGTTTCAATCTTCTGCATATGGCTACCCAGTTATCCCAGGAAGATATTATTGAATAGAAAATCCTTTCCTCATTGCTTACTTTTGTCAGGTTTGCTGAAGATCAGGTAGTTGTAGGTGTGTGGTCTTATTTCTGGGTTCTCCATTCTGTTCCATTGGCCAATGTGTTTGCTTTTGTACAAGTACCATGCTGTTTGGGATACTGTCGCCCTGCAGTGTAGTTTGACATTGGTCAGATTCCTCAGAAACATAAAGACAGAAATACCATTCAACCCAGCAATCCCATTACTGGGCATATACCCACAAGAATATAAATCATTCTACTACAAAGATACATACACACCTATGTTCATTGCAGCACTATTTACAAAAGTAAAGCAACCTAAATGGCCGTCGATGACAAATTAGATAAGAAAATGTGGTATATACATACTAGAGAATACTATGCAGCCATAAAAAAGAATGAGATTATACCCTTTGTAGGGACATAGATGGACCTGGAGGCCATTATCCTTAGCAAACTAACACAAAAAATAAAAACCAAACACCACATATTCTCACTCATAAGTGGAAGATAAATGATGAGAACACATGAACAAATAGAGGAGAATAACACACACTGGGGCCCATCAAAGGGTGGAGAGTGGGAGGAGGGACAGGATCAGAAAAATAACTAAGGAGTACTAGGCTTAATACCTGAGTGATAAAATAATCTTTATAACAAACCTCCATGACACAGTTTTATCTATGTAACAAACTTGCACATGTACCCCCGAACTTAAAGTTTAAAAAAAAAAAAGAGCACAAGTCTTCATTGGTTTATGATGAAATGTTATAGATGTTCTACCATGAAGGCAAGAAAATAAAATGCAAAGATATGCTTTTATTTACAAAGTATGTAAGACCAAGCAAAATATAACCTCTTTTGGAAATTATTTTATTGAATGATTTCTTTTCTTGCATGGAATGGAGGCTTTAGAATTTTTATAAAATTCACATTTTGAATTATGTGAATTCAAAAATTTCAGTGAAAGAGGCTTTATTTTTCTGA
Source organism: Plecturocebus donacophilus (assembly GCA_004027715.1). Lineage (NCBI taxonomy): Eukaryota > Metazoa > Chordata > Mammalia > Primates > Pitheciidae > Plecturocebus > Plecturocebus donacophilus. Next base: position 99,016 of record PVKP010001835.1, read on the forward strand.
TAGCTCACCTGCAGCAAATAAAGACATTCTTCACCACAACAAATAAATTTAAACTATGTTCAGATTAAGGTTATTTTGTCTTAAAATTTTTATTTTGTATTCAATATGCATGCATATCTCTGATGTGATTGAGGTTCTTAAAAACAAATTTTGGACATTGTTGTAAATATGTTTATTATATAAAGATTTTAATTTAATGTAGGTCCAAGTTAAGTCTTTTGAGGTGTTCTGTAGGGAACTTCACTATGAGTAAACAGAGAATGGTCACGTTTGGTTTCAGGGTGGCTGACATTGTAAAGACAGATCAACAATTGGCATTGGAAGATTTTGACAGCAGTTTCTAGGATAGATCCAGACACAAGGTTGCAATCCACAGGCAAGTGTTCAGTCTTGGGGTGGAAAGGCATAACAGTAAGTCAGGAGTCTCATTTTAGAGAAACCTAAGATTTCAACCAATTTATCGCTGCAAGGACAAAGGTATGCACACGAGGTCAAGGGAAATACTGGAGTTTTCCTGACAAGAAATGTTATTTATCTCAGAGATCAAGAATGGTGCTTTGAAGGAGTCCTGGTAGTCTCTACCTCAGGTCTCGACTTTTTCTGGGAACTGGGAAAAATGAATCTGTAGGTGGCACCAATGATGATGGAGAAAAGGGAACTAAAAAGGAACCTAGGGCTTCAACAATTGTGCTGTAATCTTCAAGAATATAACGTCTATTACTCTTACAGGCTGCTGATGAAAATGTAAATTGATAAAACCACTCTGGAAAGAATTTCACTAATCAATATACACCAAAATATAAAAAATGTACACAATTTTTACTTTAAATATTTAATTATGGAAGTTTTATGAGTAAATCTTGCAAGTATATGTAGATAAAATTTTGAAAGATACTGCAGTTCACAAATGTAAATAGATTAATTATAATAAAATAAATAAAGGAATCTAGAATTTTGGTTAAGTAAATTATGTTTCTTTTTGCTTGAAAACATCTCAGCTGACCTCTCTGACTCTCTCACTCGCCAATCTGCCTAATTATTTTCATCTTTCAGATATTAGTTTAAATATTACTTATGTGGCAAACCTTTCTCAACTCCTTCAAGATAGGGCAATATCCCTTTTCCATATACTTCCATAATTCTAATTCCTTCTCCATATCAGTTCTTAACATACTATATGCTAAATGTTAGGTTTATTTCCTAATAATCCATTCAAAAATAAGATGATATAAAAACATTTTCAAACAAATATAAGTAGAATGATTTCATCAACAGGCTAGCACATAATAAACATCAAAGGAAGTTTTTGCACTAAAGGGAAATGAACTAGATGAAAACTTAAATACAACAAAAAACATCAAACATCGCAAATATGTGGTTAAATAGGCTGTGTTTATTTCTTCTTTGAATTTAAGAGCTTCTTTATTGTTTAAGGTACAGTAATAACAGATTGTAGATATTATAGCAAATATAGGTGTATAACCTATGACAATCACTGAAAAAAGAAAGTGTATAAAATGATGTATATTTTATAAGGCTCTTACATTACACATTAAATAGTATAACATTACTTTCAAAGCATTACTTTATTACAGATAGATAAATTAATAATATATATTATACTCTCTAGAGCAATAATAAACAACTTCAACAACAACAAAAAAGAAACATGACTAAACAATTAACAATGGAGTTTTAAAAGATACTTTTAAACATATAGACCAGTGTCACTATAAAGCAGCTATACAAGCAAGCCAGCAACACAGTGACAAGATCAAATCCACACATATGAATACTAACCTTGACTGTAAATGGGCTAAAGGCCCCACATAAAAGGCACATAGTAGAATGCTAGATAAAAAAAGCAAGACCCAGTGGTATGCTATCTTCAAGAGACCGTCTCACACTTAATAATACCCATAGGCTCAAATTAAAAGGATGAAGAAAAATCTATCAAGAAAATTTAAAACAGAAAAAAGCAGGAGTTGCCATACTAATTTCAGACAAAACAGGCTTCAAACCAAAAAAGATAAAAAAAGACAAAGAAGGGCATTACATAATAGTAAACAGTTTAATTCAATAAGAAGACCTAATTATTCTAAATATATATGCACCCAACACAGGAGCAAATTCATAAAGCAAGTTCTTGAAGACCAACAAAGAGACATAAACTCCCACACAAAAACAGTGGGAGACTTCAACACTCCACTGACAGATGGATCGTTGAGATAGAAAATTAACAAAGATATTGAGGGCCTGAACTCACAATTAAACCAAATGGATCTGTTAGACCTCAGCCTCCAAACAATAGAACATACATTCTTCTCATCACCACATGGCACATACTCTAAAAATGACCACAAAACAGGACATAAGACAATCCCCAGCAAATGCAAAAGAACTGAAATCTATTAAATACACTCTTTGACAGTAGAGTGATAAAAACAGCAATCAAGAGACCCAAAAAAATCACTTGAAACCATGCAATTACATGGAAATTAAGCAAAATCCTCCTGAATGACTTTGGTGTAAATAAGTAAGGCAGAGATCAAGAAGTTCTTTGAAACTAATGAGAACAAAGATATAGCACACCAGAATATTTGGGACACAGCTAAGGCAGTGTTAAGCGGGAAATTCATAGCACTAATGCCCACATCAAAAAGTTAGAAAGATTTCAAATAAATCACCTAATATCACAACTGGAAGATTTAAAAAAGCAAGAACAAATTACCCCTAAGCTAACAGAAAACAAGAGATAACTAAAATCAGAGCTGAACTGAGGAAAACAAGATACAAAAAGCCATTCAAAAGATCAAGGAATCTAGGAGTTTTTTTTTTTAATTATTAAAATAGGCCACTAGCTAAACTAATAAAGTAGAAAAGAGAGAAGATCCAAATAAAAACAATTAGAAATAATGAAGGAAATGTTACCACTGACCCATAATAAAAACATAAAAATAAAAACAATCGTCAGAAACTACTATGAACACCTCTATACACGCAAACTAGAAAACCTATAAGAGATGGATAAATTCCTAGACCCATACATCCTCCCAAGAATAAACAAGGAATACACATTGATTTCCTGAGCAGACCAATAACTAGCTCTGAAATTGCATCAGTAATAAACAGCCTATCAACCAAAAAAAAACTCAGGACCTGATGGATTCACAGCAAATTCTACCAGATGTACAAAAAAGAAATACTACCATTCCTACTGAAACTATTCCAAAAATTTGAGGAGGAACTCTTCCCCAACTCATCATATGAGGCCAGCATCATCCTGATACCAAAACCTGACAGAGACACAACAAAAAAGAAAAACTTCCAGCAATATTCTTGATGAATATTAATGCAAAAATCCTCAATAAAATACTAGCAAACAGAATCTAGCAGTACATCAAAATGCTAATCTGCCACAACCAAGTAGGCTTTATTACTGGGATGCAACGTTGGTTCAACATACTCAGTAAATAAATGTGATTCCTCACATAAACAGAACTAAAGAGAAAAAATCACGTGATTATATTAATAGACACAGAAAAGGCTCTCAAAATTCACTCCTTTATGTTAAAAACCTTCAATAACTTAAGTATTGAAGGAACATCACTCAAAATAACAAGTGCCATCTATGATAAAACCACAACCAACATTATACTAAATGGACAAAAGCTGGAAACATTCTTCTTGAAAACTAGCATGAGACAAGGATGGCCCCTCTCACCACTCCAGCTGAATGTAGTATTTGAAGTCCTAGCCAGAGCATTCAGGCAAAATAAAGAAATAAAGTGCAACCTAATGAGAAGAAAGGAAGTCAAACTATCTCTGTTTGTAGGCAACATAATTCTATATCGAGAAAACCTCATAGTCTCAGCCCACAAGCTCCTTCAGCTAATAAGCAACTTCAGCAAAGTTTGAGGGTACAAAATCAATGTACAAGAATTACTAGCATTTCTATTTAAAAAAAAAAAAAAAAGCCAAGCCAAGAGCCAAATCTGAAAGGCAATCTCATTCACAATTGCCACAGAAGAAATAAAATACCTGGGAATACAACTACCAAGGAAAGTTGAAGTTCTCTACAATGAGAATTATAAAACACTGCTCAAAGAAATAAGACAAGACACAAACAAATAGAAAAATGTCCCATAGTCATGGATAGGAAGAATCAGTAACATAAAAGTGTCATGTTTTACAAAACAATTTACAGATTCAATGCTATTCTTAACAAACTACCAGTGGCATTTTCCATAGAACTAGAAAAAAATTAAATTAATATGGAACCAAAAAAAGAGAATGAATAACTATACTACAGGGCTACAGTAAGCAAAACAACATAGTACGGTAAAAACAAACAAACAAACAAAACCACCACCACCAACAACAACAAAAAAAAACAGGCACATAGACCAAAGGAACAGAATAGAGACTCCGTAAATAAGACCACACACCTATGACCATCTGACCTTCAACAAAAGTGGCAAAAACAAAGGAATAAGGAAAAGATTCCCTATTCAATAATGGTGCTGGCTAGCCCTGTATAGAAGACTGAAGTTGGACGCCTTCTTCACACCATATACGAAAATTAAATCACAGTAGATTAAAGACTTAAATGTAAAACCTCAAACTGTAAAAACCCTGAAAGACAACCTAGACAATATCATTCAGGACATAGGCATGGCCAAAGATTTCATGATGAAGATACAAAAAGCAAAGGCAACAAAAGCAAAAATTGACAAATAAGATTGAATTAACCTAAAGAACCTCTGCACAGCAAAAGAAACTGTCAATAGAATAGACAGTCAACCTACAGAACAGGAAAAAACTATTGCAAACTGTGCATCTGAAAAAGCTCTAATATCCAGCATCTATATGGAACTTAAACAAATTCACAAGAAGAAAACAAACCCATTAGAAAGCAGGCAAAGGACTTACACACTTCAAAAGAAGACACCCATGCAGCCAACAATTAAATGAAAGAAAGATCAATATCACTGATCCTTAGAGAACTGCAAATCAAAACCATAATGAGATACCATCTCATGCCATTCAGAATAGCTATTATTAAGAAGTCAAAAATAACATGCTGGTGAAATTGAGGAGAAAAGGGAACACTTATACACTGTTGGCAGCAGTGTAAATTAGTTCAAAGATTCTGGAAAACATTCTGGCAATTCCTCAAAGAGCTAAAAGAGAACTGCCATTTTACCCAGCAATCTCATTAATGAGTATATACCCAGATGAATATAAATCATTCTACCACAAGGACAAATGCATGCTAACATTCATTGCCACACTCTTCACAATAGAAAAGACTTGGAATCAATCTAAATGCCCATCAATGACAGATTGGATAAAGAAAATGTGGTACATATACACCATGGAATACTATGCAGCCATAAAAAAGAACAAGTTAATGTCTTTTTTAAAATATGAATGAAGCTAGAGGCTGTTTTCCTTATCAAACTAACACAAGGAAAGAAAATCAAATACCACATGTTCTCACTTATAAGTGGGAGGTAAATGATGATAACTTATGAAAAAAAGGAAAAAAAGAAAGACACTGGGGTATACTTGACAGTGAAGGCTGGGAGGAGGGAGAAGAAAAGAATTAATCTGTACAACAACCTCCAAGTCACAAGTTTACTTATACTTTGTTACTTTGTTATACTTTGTTACTGAAGTAACAAAACTTCATGTGTACCCCCAAACTTAAACTTTAAAAACTACTTTATTCAAATGAAGACAGAAAAGAAAATAATGAGCCAAAAACATATGAAACAAACAGGAAACTAATACCAAAATGGTAGCTTAAAACTGGATCATATCAATAATTTCATTAAGTGTAAAAGGATTAAATGCTCTAACTGGCAGAAATTGATTAAAAGAAAAATCTAATTATATGACATTATAAGAAGTGCTTTTTAAACATGATAAACAGATTGGCTGAAAATAAAAGGATAAAAAAGGGTAACACCATGCAAACAGTCCTCATAAGATACTTGGAATAATTATATTAATATCAGACGAAGACTTCAGTTAATATAACCATAAATGTAGAGGGATATTTAAAATGGGATAAAAGGTCAATTAAGAAAATATAATTATCCTAAAAGTGTGTGTGCAGCTAAAATAGAGCTTAAAATTGACATATTCATAATCATAATTTAACACTATGTGATTTTAATACTTATCTCTAATTTGTACAATAAAAAACATTGATAAGAATATAAAAAGACTGAACAATACCATCAACCATGTTAATCTCATTTATGTATGTCAAACACTACTTCCCAAAACTGCTAAATGAAAATTATCTTCAAGTGTACACAGAGCACTTATAAAGATAGATCATGTGCTGAGCTTTTAAAAATGTATAAATCACAAAGAATTACATTCTTTTATCAAAATGGAAGTAAATCAGAAATAAAAATATCAAGGAAATTCTCCAATATATGGATATTAAGCAACACATATCAAAGTAAATCATTTGCCAAAGAGATTTGTAGGTGTATTAGTTTATTCTCATGCTGCTGATAAAGACATACTTAAGACTGGGTAATTTATAAAGGAAAAAAAATTAATTGACTCATAGTTTAGCATGAATGGGGAGGCTTCAGGAAACTTATGGTGGAAAGGAAAGCAACTATGTCCTTCTTTGCATTATAGCAGCAAGAAGAAGGATCAAGCAAAAGGGGAAAAAGCCCCTTATAAAACCATCAGATCTCATGAGGACTCACTCACTGTCACAAGAACAGAATGAGGGTAACTGCTCCATTATTAAATTGTCTCCTATGGAATCTCTCCTATAACAGGTGGGGATCATGGGAACTACAATTCGAGATGAGATTTGGGTGAGGACACAGTCGAATCATATCAATAAAAATCAGAGATACTGAGAGATGATCCAAGATGGCTGAATAAGAACAGCTCTGGAGTGCAGTTCCCAGTGAGAATGCAGAAGGTGAGTGATCACCACATTTCCAAACGAATCAAAAGACACAGACTGGCAAATTGGATAAAAAGCGAAAACCCATCGGTGTGCTGTATCCAGGAAACCCATCTCACATACAAGGACACACATAGTCTCAAAATAAAGGGATGAAGGAAGATTTACCAAGCAAAGGGAGAGGAAAAAAAAAAAAAAAGCAAGACTTGCAATCCTAATGTCTGATAAAATAGTCATTAAACTAACAAAGATCAAAAGAGACAAAGAAGGGCATTACATAATGGTAAAAGGACCAATGCAACAAGAAGAGCTAACAATCCTAAATATCCTAAATATATATACACTCCATACAGGAGCACCTAGATACATAAAGCAAGTTCTTAGTGACTTAGAGTCCCACACAACAATAGCAGGAGACTTTAACACTCCACTGTCAATATTAGACAGATCAACAAGACAGAAAATTAACAAGGATATCCAGGACTTGAACTCAGATCTGGACCAAGCAAACCTAATAGACATCTACACAACTCTCCACCTCAAATCCACAGAATATAGATTCTTCTCAGCACCACATCACACCTACTCTAAAACTGACCACATAATTGGAAGTAAATCACTCCTCAGCAAATGCAAAAGAATGGAAATAATGACAAACAGTCTCTCAGACCACAGGGCAATCAAATTAGAACTCAGGATTAAGAAACTAACTCAGAACCACACAACTTCATGGAAACTGAAACTGGGTCTTGAATGTTGACTGGATAAACAATGAAGGCAGAAATAAAGATGTTCTTTGAAACCAATGAGAACATAGATACAATGTACCAGAATCTCTGGGACACATTTAAAGCAATGTCCAGAGGGAAATTTATAGCAATAAATGCCCCCATGAGAAGCAAGGAAATATCTAAAACTGACACCCTATCATCAAAATTGAAAGAGCTAGAGAAACAAGATCACAAAAACTCAAAAGCTAGCAGAAGACAAGAAATAACTAAGATCAGGGCAGAACTGAAGGAGATAGAGGCACAAAAAAACCTTCAAAAAGTCACTAATCCAGGAGCTATTTTTTTGAAAAGATCAAAAAATAGATAGACCACTAGCCAGATTAATAAAAAAAAAAAAAGGGAGAAGAATCAAATAGATGCAATAAAAACAATAAAGGGGATATCACCACCACAGATTCCATGCAAATATAAACTATCATCAGAGATTACGACAAACAACTCTATGCACATAAATCAGTAAACCTGGAAAAAATGGATAAATTCCTGGACACTTATACCCTCCCAAGCCTAATCCTGGAAGAATAGCCTACCAACCAAAAAAAGCCCAGGTCCAGATGGGTTCAGAGCCAAATTCTACCAGACATACAAAGAGGAGCTGGTACCACTCCATCAGAAACTATTCCAAACAATACAAAAACAAGGAATCCTTCCCAAATCGTTTTAAGAAACCAGTATCATCCTGATACCAAAACCCAGCGGAGACTCAACAAGAAAAGAAAACTTCAGGCCAATATCCATGATGAACATAGATGCAAAAATCTTCAATAAAATACTGGCCAACTGAATGCAACAGCACATCAAAAAGCTTATCCATTATGATAAAGTAGGCTTCATCCCAGGGATGCAAGTCTGGTTCAACATATACAACCCTATAAATGTAATCCATCACATAAATAGAACCAAAGACAAAAACTACACGATTATCTCAATAGATGCAGAAAAGGCCTTTGACAAAATTCAATGGCATTATATGCTAAAAACTCTTAATAAACTAGATATTGATGAAACATATCTCAAAATAATAAAAGCTATTTATGACAAACCCACACCCAATATCATACTGAATGGGCAAAAACTGGAAGGATTCCCTTTGAAAACTGGCACTAGACAAGGGTGCCCACTCTCACAATTCCTATTCAACATAGTATTGGAAGTTTTAGCCAGAGCAATCAGGCAAGAAAAAGAAATAAAGGATGTTCATCTAGAAAAGAAGAAGTCAAACTGTCTCTATTTGCAGACAACATGATTGTATATTTAGAAGACCCCATCATGTCAGCCCAAAATCTCCTTAAGATGATAAGCAACTTCAGCAAAGTCTCAGGATACAAAATCAATGTTCAATAATCACAAGCATTCCTATACACCAATAACAGACAAAAAGAGAGCCAAATCATGAGCAAACTCCCATTCATAATTGCCACAAGGAGAATAAAATACCTAGGAATACAACTAACAAAGGATGTAAAGGACCTCTTAAGGAGAACTACAAACCACTACTCAAGCAAATAACAGAGGACACAAACAGATGGAAAAACATTCCATGCTCATGGTTAGGAAGAATCAGTATTGTGAAAATGGCCATACTGCCCAAAGTAATTTATAGATTCAACACTATCCCTATCAAACCACCTATGACCCTCTTCACAGAACTAGAAAAAACCACCTTAAACTTCATATGAAATCAAAAGAGAGCCCACATAGGCAAGTCAATTCTAAGCAAAAAGAACAAAGCTGGAGGCATCATGCTACCTGACTTCAAACTATACTACAAGGCTACAGTAATCGAAACAGCATGATAATGGTACCAAATCAGAGATATATACCAATTGAACAGAAAAGAGTCCTCCGAGGCAATGCCACACATCTACAACCATCTGATCCTTGACAAACCTGACAAAAGCAATGGGGAAAGGATTCCCTGTTTAATAAATGGTGTTCGGAAAACTGGCTAGCAAACAGAAACTGGACCCCTTCCTGACACCTTACACTAAAATTAACTCCAGATGGATTAAAGACTTAAACATAAGACCTAACACCATAAAAACCCTAGAGGAAAACCTAGGCAAAACCATTCAGGACATAAGCATAGGCAAGGACTTCATGACTAAACACCAAAAGCACTGGCAACAAAAGCCAAAATAGACAAATGGAATCTAATTAAACTCTAGAGCTTCTGCCCAGGCAAAGAAACAATCATTATAGTGAACTGGCAACCAACAGAATGGGAAAAAAGTTTTGCAGTCTACCCATCTGACCAAGGGCTAACATCCTGAATTTACAAAGAACTAAAACAGATTTACGAGAAACAAACAAACCCATTCAAAAGTGGGCAAGGATATGAACAGACACTTTTCAAAAGAAGACATTTATGCGGCCAACAAACATATGAAAAAATGCTCATCATCACTGGTCATTAAAGAAATGCAAATCAAAACCACATTGAGATACCATTTCACACCAGTTAGAATGGCGATCATTAAAAAATCTGGAGACAACAGATGCTGGAGAGGATGTGGAGAAATAGGAACATTTTTACACCATTGGTGGGAGTATAAATTAGTTCAACCATTGTGGAAGACAGTGTGGCACTTCCTCAAGACCTAGAAATAGAAATTCCATTTGACCCAGCAATCCCATTATTGGGTATATATCCAAAGGCTTATAAATCATTCTTTTATAAAGAAACATGCACACATATGATCACTGCAGCACTGTTTACAATAGCAAAGACCTAGAACCAACCCAAATGCCCACTGATCATAGACTGGTCAGGGAAAATGTGGCACATATACACTATGGAATACTATGGAGCCATAAAAAATGATGAGTTCATGTCCTTTGTAGGGACACAGATGAAACTGGAAACCATCATTCTCAGCAAACTGATGCAAGAACAGAAAACCAAACCACATGTTCTCACTCATAGGCAGGTGTTGAACAATGAGTACACATGGACACAGGAAGGGGAGCATCACATACTGGGGTCTGCTGCGGGGGGACTAGGGAAGTGACTGATTACTGCTAAATTGTTAAATGCTTATATAACAAAAGGAGAAAAGTTTGAAATGAATTTACCTTAAGAAATGTTCTTAAAAGAGTAAATTAAACCCAAAATAAAGAAAAAAAATAGGTAAGTAGAAATCAATGAAATAGAAAACAAATAAAAATAGAGATAAAACATTCAAAGCTAACTCTTGAAAAGTTTAAAAAATTAATATAATTCTATCTGAGCTTGTCAAAGACAAAAAGAGTTGCACAATGATTTACTGAGACCAGCTTGGTCATAGAGACCCCCACCCAGGCAGTGCTGAAAGTATTAAGAAACAAACACAGAGATATAGTGCAAAGTGGGGCTATCAGGGAACTAACTGATTTCCAAGCTGAGAGTCTCAGGACTAACAGCATCTGAGCTGAGAGCCTCCAACAGATTCTGACCCACATATTTATTCTCTCTGAACAGGTGATTATTATTAACAAAGAAGTGTTCTGTGTTTCCTCATAGGACAAAAATAAACTAGGCAGACAGCTGGTACCTGCACACCACTGATCAAAGACAAACTAGATAAGTGCTCTCCATGAGGGAGCCATGGGGGCAGGGTCACATATCACGTAATTAAAGAACTAGTTTCACTGGGCGTGTGATATACACACACTGTTTACTACTTTAGAACACCCTGAGCAGTTTCCACTTTTGGGGCCAGCTCGGTTTTCCTTGCTGTCATTCTCAGCAAACAATATAGTCCATCATATACTCAGCAATTATTAATATCAATAATGATATGCATCACTACAAGTCCTGCAGACATTTAAAAGATAAAGAAGTATTATGAAATATACTCTGACAATGAGTTTAATTAATGAAGTAAAAGAACCTGCTTTAATTTTAACTTTCAGGGGCACACAGTAGGTGTGCATATTTATGGGATAAATATAATGTTTTGATGCAAGCATACAATGCATGATAATCACATCAAGATAATTAAGATATCTGTTACCTCAAGCATTTATAATTTATGTGTGTGTCGGGGGTGGGGGAGGAATTGAAACATTCTAATTACACTCTTTTAGCTACTTTTAAAAATACAATAAATCATTGTTGACTATAGTCACCTTGTTGTGCTATCAAATATTAGATCCTATTTATTCAATCTATATTTTTGTACCCATTAGCTATTCCCACTGCTTCCCAGCCTCTGGTAACCACCATTCTACTCTCTGACTCCATGAATTCAGTTGTGTTAATTTTTAGCCCCAGCATATGAATGAGAACATGTGAAGTTTGTCTTTTTGTGCTTGGATTATTTCACTTAACATAATGTCCTCCAGTTCTATTTCATGTTGTTGTAAATCACAGGATCTCCTTATTATGATTAAATAATACTCTACTGTGTATATTTACCATTTTTAAAATACATTCATCCATTGATAGATACTTGAGTCAATTCCAAATCTTGGCTATTGTGAATAATGCTGCAATATACATGAGAGTGCAGGTATCTCTTTGATACACTGATTTCTTTACTTTGGGCTATATACTGAACAGTGAGATTGCTGGATCATATAATAGTTCTACTTTTAGTTTTTTGTGAAACCTCTATACTGTTCTTCCTAGTGGTTGTACTAACTTATATTACCATCAACAGTGTATAAATGTTCCCCTTTCTCTGCATCCTTGCCAGCATTTGCTTGTCTTTTGGATAAAAGCAATTTTAACTGGAGCAAGATTAATTAGAACTTTTTTATATATCTGTTGGCCATTTGTATGTCTTATTTTGAAAAATGTCTATGCAGATCTTTTTCTCACTTTTAAATGGAATTATTAGATTATTTTCCTTTTGAGTTGTTTGTTGTCCTTTTATATTCTGGCTATTAATTCCTTGTCAGATGGGTAGTTTTCATATATTTTCTCCCATTATGTGGGCTGCCTCTTTACTTTCTTGACCGTTTACTTTGCCATGTAGAAGCTTTTTAACTTCATGTGATACTATTTATCCATTTTTGTTTTGATTGTTGATGCTGTTGAGGGATTACTTCAAGAAATCTTTGCCCAGATGAATGTCCTGGCGAGTTTCACCAATTCCTTTAGTAGTTTCAAAGTTTCTGATCTTAGATTTAACTGTTTAATCCATTTTGATTTGACTTTTATATATGGTGAGAGATAGGAGTCTAGTTTTATTCTTCTGCATATGGATATACAATTTTCCCAGCAACATTTTTTCAAGAGACTGTCCTTTCTCCAATGTATGTTCTTGACATCATTGTGGAAAATACTTTCACTGTAGATTTATGAATTAATTTCTGGGTTATCTATTATGTTCCATTGATCTATATGTCTATTTTGATGCCCATACCATAATATTTGGGTTAATATAGCTCTGTAGTACAATCTAAAGTCAGGTAATGTGATTTCTCCAGTTTTACTCTTTTTCTTCGGATGGTTTTGGCTACTTTGTTCTTTTATCTTATACATATTTTAGTTTTTTTTAATTTTTATGAAGACTGTTATTGATGTTTTAATAGGGATTGCAGTGAATGTGTAAAATGCTTTGAATAGTATGGTTATTTTAACAATATTGATTCTTCCAATCCCTGAACATGGAATATCTTTCCATTTTTTTGTGTGTTTCCTCTTCAATTTTTTCATCAATGTTTTATAATTTTCATTATACAGATCTTTCATTTATTTCTGGTTATTATATTTTATACCTGTAGTTATTGTAAATGGAATAACTTTCTTAATCTTTCTGTTTGTTTGTTTACAATTGGCATATATAAGTGGTATTGATTTTTATATGCTGATTTTGTATCCTAAAATATTACTGAATTTATCAGTTCTAATAGTTTTGTGGTAGTATTTTTAGGTTTTTCTAAGATAATATCTACAAACAAGAATAATTTGACTTCTGTCTTTATTTTAATGCCCTTTTATTTCTTTTTTGTAATTGCTCTAGCTAGGATTTCCAGTACTCTGTTGAATAACAGTAGTGAAAGTAGGCATCCTTGTCTTGTTTCAGTTCTTAGAGGAAGGGCATTGAATTTCTTTTCATTCAGTATGATGCTAGCTGTGAATGTGTTGTATATGGATTTTATTTTGTTGAAGTATATTCCTTCTGTACTCAGTTTTTGGCCGTTTTTTTTTTTTTTTAATCATGAAGGGATGTTGAATTTTTTCAAATGCTGTTTCAGCATTAACTGAAATGATCATATAGTTTTTGTCCTTCATTCTGTTGATATGATGTATCACATTGGTTATTTTGTATATGTTGAAACAAGTAACTAATTTATTGAGAGACACACATCTGTGAAACTGACACAAGGAAAAAAGAGAAAATTTAAATAGGTCTACATCTGTCAAAGAAATTGAGTTCATAATCTGTAAACTTTGCAGAAAGAAACTATCACATTCAGTTAGCTATACTGGGGAATTTAACTAAATATGTAAGGAGAAAATAATCTCAATTTTCCACAGATGCTTTCAGAAGATAATAAAACAGAATAAAATTGATAAGACATTACCAAATGTCTATGATCATATGTTACCAACATCCACCATAAACACAGATGGACAAAATATTAGCAAATGAAATCAGCAATATCTAAAAATCATAATACAACATGACCAAGTAGAGTTTATTCCAAGAATGTAAGATAGTTCAACAACCAAAAATCAATTCTGATCAATTTGTCAAACTGTCGCTATTTGCTAATGATATAATCATATACCTAAAAAAAAAAAAACCCTAAATACTCCTCCAGAAAGCACCTAGAATTGATCAATAAATTCAGCAAAGTTTCAAGACACAGATTGAATGTGCACAAATTAGTAGCACTGCTGTACACCAATAGTGACAAAGCTGAGAATCAAATCAAGAACTCAACTCCTTTTAAAATAACTACAAAAAAATAAAATACTTAGGAATATACCTAACTGAAGAGGCAAAAGACTTATACGAGGGAAACTGCAAAACACCACTCAAATAAATCATAGATAACACAAACAAAAGGAAACATGTTCCATACTCATGGATGAGTAGAATCAAGATTATGAAAATGACCATACTGTCAATAGCAATCTACAAATTCAATGCAATTCCAATCAAAATACCATCACCATTATTCACAGAATTAGAAAAAAAAATCCTAAAATTTATATGGAACCAAAAAAGAATCATATAGCCAAAGCAAGACTATAAAAAAAGAACAAATCTGGAGGCATAACATTACCTGAATTCAAACTATACTATAAGACCATAGTCAGCAGAACAGCATGGTACTAGCATAAAAATAGGCACATAGACTAATGGAACAGAATAGAGAACCAAATAATAAAGTCAATTACTTACAGTTAACTGATCTTCAACAAAGCAAGCAATAACATCAAGTGGAGAAAGGATACTCTATTCAACAAATGGTGCTTGGATAATTAATAAGCCACATGTAGAAGAATAAAACTAGATCCTCATCTCTTACTGTATACAAAAATCAACTCAAGATGTATCAAGGACTTTAAGACCTGAAACCATAAAAATTCTAGAAGATAACATCTGAAAAGCCTTTCTAGACATTGGTTTAGGCAAAGACTTCATGATCAAAAACCCTGAGCAAATGCAACAAAAACAAAGATCAATAGATGGGACTTAATTAAAATAAGAAGCTTCTGCACAGCAAAAGAAACAATTATCAGAGTAAACAGACACCCCACAGCATGGGAGAAAATATTTAGAATCTATACATTTGACAAAAGACTAATATTCTGAATCTACAAGAAACACAAACAAATCAGCAAGCAAAAACAATCTAATCAAAAAGTGGGCTAAGGATATGAAGAAGACAGTTCTAAAATAAAATATATAAATGGCCAAGCAACATCATTAATTATGAGGGAAATGCAAATCAAAACTACAATGTGATACCAGCTTACTCCTGCATGCATGACCATAATCAAAAAAAATTTTGATTTTTTTATTATGGTCATTCATGCAGGAGTAAGCTGGTATTGTGTGGTGAAAAGGGAAGACTTTTACACTGCTAGTGGGAATGTAAACTGGTACAACCACTAAAGAAAACAGTGTGGAAATTCCTTAAAGAACTAAAAGTAGAACTACCATTTGATCCAGCAATCCCGCTACTGGGTATCTACCCAGAGGAAAAGAAGTCATACAAAAAATACACTTGCACAGTCATGATATAACAGCACAATTGGCAATTGCAAAAGTATGAAACCAGCCCAAATGCCCATCAATCAATGAGTTACTAAGAAAACTGTGTTATTCATATATATGTATATACAAAGCATGGTATTGGTATAAAAATAGGCACATAGACCAATGTGCTTATATAGACCCTGGAGTTCTACTCAACCATAAAAAGGAACAAAATAATGGCATTCTCAGCTACCTGGATAGAATTGGAGATCATTATTCTAAGTGAAGTAACTCAAGAATGGAAAACCAAACATCGTATGTTCCCACCCATAAATGGGAGCTAAGCTATGAGGATGCAAAGGCATAAGAATGATACAATAGACTTTGGTGAATCAAGGGAAATGGTGGGAGAGGTGTAAGGGATAAAAGACTACAAATTGGGTACAGTGTGTACTGCTTGGGTGACGGACGCACTAAAATCTCAGAAATCACCACTAAAGAATTTATTCATGAAACTAAACACCATCTGTTCCCCCAAAACCTATGGAAATGAAAATTTTTTAAAAATTTAATTAGTATAGTATACCAAACTAACAGAAAAAAAGGAGAAAAAACTTTTGATCATATCAATAGATGCAAGAATATTTGACAAAGTTTGAAGCACACATTCATGAAAGCAGTCTGTCAGCAAACTAGAAACAAAGAATTTCCTCAATCAGATAAATGGCCTCTTCACTAAACTCTTAGCCAATGTGATTCTTAATGGTAAAATCTTTAACCCCTTTCTCGTATGTTCTGGAAGTAGGCAAATACATCTAATCTCACCAGTTCTATTCAAAATTGTACTTCAAATCGTAGCCAGTGAAGGGCAAGAAAACTGCCTCAAAGGTACATGGATTAGAAAGGGAAAAATAATGCTGGCTTCATTCTCAGCTGACATAATTTTCTATGTAGAAAATCCCAAGGAATCTATAAATAAACCATAAGAAATAAGTAAATTTAGCAACATCACAAGATTAAAAAATATACTGTATTTTGTTTATTACTAGTGAATAATTAGAAAATAAAACAATAAATTATAGTATAAAAACAAAATACTTACAAATAAATATAGTGACAGATGTATAAGATGTCTAAACTGAAAACTGCATGAAAATCACAAGCAAATATATTATATTGTAAAAATGGACTGGAGGACTCAGTAGTGTTAAGATGTCATTATCCCCAGAATGTCCTATAAATTCAACCTCAATCAAAATCTTAGCAAGCTTTTTGGTAGAAATTGACAAGGTGATTTTAAGGATCATATGGAAGTGGAAAAAAAAAACTAAAATAACTGAGACAATTTTGAAAAAGAGCAACATTTTATGACTTACATTGTTCAATTTCCAGAATTACTACAAAGCTGGAGTAATCTAAAAAGGATAGCATGGCATATGTGTAAAGAAAAAGACCAGTGAAAAGCTACAAAGGCTAGAAATAGACCTTCCCAAGCAGAGTGACTTGATTTATTACAATGATGCCAAAGCATTTCAGTTGGAAAAGAAACTGTTCACAAATGTGGCTGGAACAACTGGTAACCACATGAAAGAAAATAGACATTGACACCTACCTCACATTTTACACAAAAATAAATTCAATTTGAATCATACACATAAATATAAAAGCTAGAACCATTAAGCTTCTAGGAAAAGCCAGGAGAAATACTTGCAACCTTGGCATTGGCAAAGCATTTTGACAGGTCACAGAAAATAGTAAGTATAAAAGAAAAAATAATGCTAAACTGAACTTCATAAAAATTAATAACTTCAGCTCATCAAAACATATCATTAAGAAAATGAATATAAACCCCATTGGCTGAGAGAATATATTTGCAATACATCTATCTGACAAAGGATTTATATTTAGAATAAAAAGGACTCCTACAAGCAACCCAACTTTAAAATATATAAAATACTTAAATTATTCTCAAAGGAAGTTATACAAATGGCCAATAAGCTCATGAAAATGTGGTCAACATTGTGATAATCAGGTGTATTAGTCAGTTCTCTCACTCCTAATAAAGACATACCCAAGACTGGTTAATTTATAAAGAAAAGAGGGTTTTTAAAAAAATTTTTTAAATTATACTTTAAGTTCTGGGGTACACGTGCAGAACTTGCAGGTTTGTTACATAGGTATACACATGCCATGGTGGTTTGCTGCACCCATCATCTACATTAGGTATTTCTTCTAATGCTATCCCTCCCCCAGCCCCGCAAACCCTGACAGGCCCCTGTGTGTGATGTTCCTTTCCCTGTGTCCATGTGTTCTCCTTGTTCAATTCCCACTAATGAGTGAGAACATGCAGTGTTTGGTTTTCTGTTCCTGTGTTAGTTTGCTGAGAATGATGGTTTCCAGCTTCATCTGTGTCCCTGCAAAGGACATGAACTCATTCTTTTTATGGCTGCATAGTATTCCATGGCAAAGGAGGAGCAAAGTCACATCTTACATGGTCACAGGCAAAAGGAGCTCGTGCAGGACAACTCCCCTTTATAAAACCATCAGATTTCATGAGACTTATTCACTACCACGAGAACAGCATGGGAAAGGCCCACCCCCATGATTCAATTACCTCTGGCCAGGTGCCTCCCATGATACATGGGAATTATGGGAGCTACAATTCAAGATGAGATTAGGGTGGAGTCACAGCCAAATTATATAATCAGGAAAATTAAAATTAAGACCACAATGATATGCCTCTGTACTTCCTCTGGAATGAGTACATTAAAAACACTGAGAAGTCTTAATGTTTTTAAGGATATGAAGGAATTGGAACTCTCAAATATTGTTGGTAGAACAGTGGTAGTACAACCATCTAGAGGATTGTTTAGAAGTTTCTTCTAAGTTTAAACACCCACCTAAGCTATGTTCCATCCACCTAATCTCTGTTCTATCACGTTTTCAACTAGATATCTAGCTGAGAGAAATGAAAACTTATAACAATAAAAAGGCTTGTACCAAAATCTTTATAGCAGCTTTATTTACGATAACTAAGAAATGGAAACAATGTGTTGTCCATCAAAAGGAGAATGAATCAGAAAACTGTGGCATATTCATACAGTTCATCAATAAAACTGAATAACCTACTGATAAAATAACATGGCTGAATCTCAAAGCATGCTGAATGATAGAAGACAGACAAAAAGGTGTACTTACTGCATAACTTTATTTATGAGGCATTTTAGAACAGGCAAAACTGATTTGTTGTGGTAGAAGTAAGAAGTGAGTTACCCTCTGGAAGAAGAGAATTTACTTTGAGGTGGCCTGAGAGGATTTGCTTGGGTAATGAAATTATTTTTATATCTAAATAAGTTTTCGGGTTACACAGTTTAGGCATTTGTTGAAACTTATGGAAACATTCAGCCGAGTCCTGTCCATTTTACTATATGAAAACTATATCTCAACTTTTTTCAAAAAAAAAAAGAAAAAAATAAGTATAATATAACATTTATGAATTTAAAATATTCCCGTTACGTAAAAAATGTTTTATTGGTCAAGATTCATGATTGCAAACAGCAGAAAGTCTTGCTATGGTATTATTTAAGGACATGTAATAGTATATGAAACATTCAGAAAGATCAGGGAATTAGGCTTGCATACCCCCTAGTCAGAAACAAAATACAAGGAGAATCACCCAGCCACACCATGAGACAGTTTCTAGGAGAAGTTCTACCTCTGCTGCCATCTGCTACTTGGCACTTAGTATGCCAGGATAGAACCTGCATCAGTGCTACTTCAGAGAACCAGATGTCTTTACCACTATAGTTGTGAGAATATATCGTTTCCTTATGTGAGGCTGCCATCTCATGTTGCTCACTTTCCTCTTTCACGATTTGTATAGTAAAATTCTCTGACTGGAACATGTGGAACGCTCACTGTAAAAGAACCTGGAAATATGTGTTCTCATTTCCAAAGCATAGGCAGTGATATGTTTTGGCTCTGTGTCCCCACCCAAATCTCCTGTTGAATTGTAATTCCCAATATTGGAGGTGGAGTCTGTTGGGATGTGACTGAATCATGAGGATGGTTTCTAATGGTTTAGCATAATCCTTCTAGTGGTGTTTCTTGATAGAGTTCTCAAGACCTGGTTGTTTGAAAGTGTGTAGCACTTTTTGTTCTTTCTTCCTCCTGCTACTACCACGTGGATGTACTTGCTTCCCCTTTGCTTCCTTCCATGGTTGTAAGTTTCCTGATGCCTCTCCAGAAGCAGAAGCCTGTACAGCCTGCAGAAACGTGAGCTGATTAAACTCTTTTCTTTATAAATTACTCAATCTCAGGTATGTCTTTATAGCAGTATGCAAATGAACTAACACAGGCAGGTAAGGTACGATATGATACAATCCTAAATGGGGATGGGAGTGAGTGGTGAATAAGCTAATCTATCTACCATAGTTCAACCCTTTCAGTACGTTGACTATATATATTCTTTTCCATGTGTACAGTTTCAAATAACAAATGTAGCACAATGTGTTACATTCTCTAATGACAATGGATACTCACTGCCTTCAAATTTAATTAGGTCAGTACCAATTCTGGGGTACATGTGCAGAACGTGCAGGTTTGTTACATAGGTATACACATGCCATGGTGGTTTGTTGCACACATCAATCCATCATCCACATTAGGTATTTCTCTTAATGCTATACCTCCCCTAGCCTCCCCTCACCCCCCAACAGGCCCCGGTGTGTGACATTCCCCTCCCTGTGTCCAAATGTTCTCAACAATCAACATTATTAAAAAGAAAAAAAAATTAAGGAAAAAGGATAGAGAAAAGGAAAATATTTTTTGTGCAGCTGTACAATGTGTTTGTGTTTCAACCTAAGTGTTATTACAAAAGAGTCAGAGTTAAAAAAATAAGACGTGTATAAAATAAAAATGTTACAGTAAGTGAGGTTTAATTTATTATTGAAGAAAGACCATTTTTACATATTTAGTGTAAGCTAAGTGTACAGTGTGTAAAAAGTCTACAGTAGTGTACAGGAATATTGTAGGCCTTCATATTCACTTACCACTCACTCATTCACTCACCCAGAGCAACCTGCAATCCAGTCAGCTTTGTTCATGGTAAGTGCCGTATTCAAGTATACCATTTTTCATATTTTATACTGTATTTTTTCTATGTTTAGTTATGTTCGGATACACAAATACTCTTGCATTCCAATTGCCTACAGTATTCGCTACAGTCACCTGCTGCACAGGTTTGAAGTATAGGAACACTAGGCTATACCATACGGCCTAGGTGTGTAGTAGGCTACATCATCTAGTTTTGTGTAAGTATACTTCACAATGTTCAAACAAGAATGAAATCACCTATGGACATGTTTTTCAGAACATCAACCTATCATTAAACAAAACTGACAGTATTTGTTTTTGTCACACCGATGAACTAGAATCTTAGTGGACTATGATATCTATCATTGCTAGAAATGACACCACCTTGTTGCGCAGCTCCAGGGGATACTACTAACCTGATGACAGGCATGTCATGTGAAGATCCCTGATGGTCAAGCTACCATCTTTTCTTCCTGAGTCCTGCCACAAATTATTGCTAGCTGTCTCATCTTGCCTCAGGCCGTTAGGTGCCACCCAGAGGTCTCATCATTTTGATCGCAATGTGGGAGCCCGTTCAATGACCGTGCCTCCTCTCTTTATCCAAAGTACATCCACTTTTCTAAGAGGGTGGTGCTCTGCTCACCAACGTACTTCCCAGTCTTGTAGTGAAGAAAATGTTCTCTAAGATCTCTTGGGAGATATAAAGTGTGGGTAAGTGGCTCACATATGATAGATCAACTACACAAATTCAATGTCTTTAAACATATTTATCTATTTATTTTTTGTATGATCACAGGAATTCTGATGTCTTGATTTCACTGAGTATACTCCCAGTTGAATACAGATTTTAGCCAACCAACAAGACAAACAACCAGAACCACTAGTTACTCCATCCAGCACACTGAATGCAGAATTTTGGGCAAAAGTATTTATATCAATAAATTAAACCCAGTCTAAAACACTTATTGTATCTCCCTTAGAATCTGTCCTTACATAATCATCTGTGCTTTTTGTTGACACATATTAGCAACACCTGGCAGTGTTTTGGTGTGTAAGTCTTCTCTTCTCAGCTTTGACTTTGTAATCCTTCATTCCTTAGCCTGGGAATGCTAGAATCTGCCCCGACATTTAGAGTAGAGGCAATGAGAATTGGTAGATGCTGGATGAGAGTTAATTACAAGAATCAATTCCATAAGACGAGTTGACAGCAAAGGAGGTTCAGCAGAATTGGGAGGGGTAAGATATAAAAAATTACCCAAATCATTGCAAATGTTCTTGTTCCAATTTTCAGAGTGTCTTTATTTCCCAATCAATACCCTAATTCTCATGTAAGAAGCCTGGCTAAGAATGTAACCTACATTGTATTTCAATAATCTGAAAGATTACATTTTGGGTCTGATTATAGTCTCCATCAAATCAGCAGCAATAAGAGGTAACGTACTCTTTTAATAAGAGTAATGTACTCTTAGGACAGTTATCGAAACTCCTTAGTTTTGTGACTACATTTTAAGAATTTAAAACCACATGTTTATGCTTTAAGTTTTTAACATCCTCCTACAGAGTTATGAATTACCCATCTATTCTGCACACTTCCTGAAGATGTTTGTTACTCAGCACTCCTGTGCCACAGCCTTGCCTTCCATAGACATTGCATTGCAGGAAGCCACAAATGATCATTGCAAGTAACTATTTGTCACTCTGTGCAATGGGCAGCCAGTATTACATTCTCTAATGACAATGGATCCTCACTGTCTTCAAATTTAATTAAGTCAGTACCAATCTGAGATCTCCATTTTCCTGAGTGTGTTTTACTGACAACCACTTATTTTAATAACTACCTTATTGCCGGGATATCTAGTTAGAAACAATACAATTCATTCTTGCTAGTTTAATAGGATTTTTTTTACAGGTTATCTTATTACAGATAAGTGAACTTCAGAATTATATTTTGTAGGGGATATTGCTGGAGAAGATAGGAAACAAAGCACAGATGCCTTGTAACCAGAAAAACACATCAAAGAAACACATCTTTCAAACACAATTAGTATCCTCGATGTCACTGTCCTACCCTTACAACCATATTTTCATGGGTCAGACGCTAGAACCTCCACCTTCACTGTCTCAAAAGAATCAAGCACATCTGCCATGAGTCTCTCCGAGTAATAACATCACATCACTTTATTCTCTTCCAGTAAATCTCATGGAACCCACATGCAGAACTGTATTAGTCCATTCTCCCACTGCTAAAAGATACTTCCTGAGACTGGGTAATTTATAAACAAAAGAGGTTTAATTGACTCACATTTCTGCATGGCTAGGAATTCTCAGGAAACTCATCCATGGCAGAAGGCAAAGAGGAAGCAAGGTACACTGTACATGGTGGCAGCAGAGAGAGAGAGAAAGAGAGGGGTGGGGGGAAGAACCAAGGCATATTAAACAACCAGATCTCATGAGAACCCACTCACTATCACACAAACAGCCAGAGGGAATTCTGCCCCCATGATCCAATCACCTCCCAGTAGGTGCCTCCTCAACATGTGAGGATTACAATTCAAGATGGTATTTGGGGGGACACAGAGCCAAACCATATCAAGAACTAAAGTTGCAAAGGATGCATTTCTTAGCTTTCTAGTTTCTAGATTTCAGAAAGACATGTTGGAAACAGGTTAGAATACATCCTGACTAACTCACAGATTTGTCTACATAGAAAAGTCCTATATGCTACCTGTAAAAATGTTCATGGTGTTTATCTATGGCTGGAATTGCGGATAACTTATATTCTCCTTTCACCTATTTATATTTCTAAATTGTCAACAATAGACATGCATTCTTTATGAAATAATAAATACTTGATTTTTAAAAACTCAATAAAAAAAACAAGAAATAAAATGATGTGTTTCATTTTTCAAACACTATGGCTATTAGATTGGCATTTATATGTAACAACATACTAAACCCATTCTTCCAGATCCAAAGGACCCATATGTCATGATTGCAGTCTGTTTTCCCACTAAAGGTTTATAGATTGTTGGATTGATTCAACAAATAACAATATATTACTAATACATGATTATTAATGTGCTAGGTTCTGGAGACACAAAAATGAATGAGGTATGGTGGCTTTCTTCTAGGAATATGCTGTCTAGAAAAAGGTATAGATAAATAAACCAAGAAGTGTACTAAAGAGTTATCAGTGCCCAGAGTGGCCTGTATACATTGAGTTCACATTATATGTACATGGGGTTCATAATATATGAATCCATCAGTTCACAATAGAAATGGTACAATTTCTACTAAAAGGAAGAAATGGAGAATTATGGCAAACACCAAAGAGGTTGTCAGTTACTTTGAACTTAACCTTGAAAAGTAAATACATATTTAATGTATGGAGAAGGGAAGGTAAGAGAACAGCATGAATAATGCATCCTACCTCAGCAGAACCCACTTCAGCACTACATTTTACTTCATGATTCTTCTCAATGGTCTCTTGCAGGGAGTCTCTTAATTATAATCAAGATTTATAATTATCACAGTTTATTCTCAGAGAATATCACAGAGCCATGGAGGTAGAGTTTGGGATATGAAATATTCTCATAACCATACTACAAATAATTAGAGATAGCATAGAGTAAATCTGAGAGTTCCAAATCTGTAGCCAGACACAGGTGGTTTAGATTCTGGTACCATCACATATATCTAATCCTCAGAAAATAATTTAGCTATTCTAAACCTCAGTTTCTCAGCAATAATAATAGTTCTAAACCAATATCTCCCATAGAATGTATATTTAAACAGAATCACCTTTTAAGGTTGAGATTATTTAATAAGATAAAGTCTATAAGAATCCACCTGGTCAATTTCTGATTTATAAGTACTCAATAAATATTAGCTAATATCATTAGCCTTTATTTGACTTAGCTTTTATTGTGTGATTCTGGACATATGCTATCTCTTTCTCCGTGGAAATTTTATCAACACCAGACAACACTTATGATTAATTAATAAAACAGATTACTTGAAAAACACAAAATCCTCCAGATCACCATGCATTTTAAAAATAATAGTATTGCTCGAACTGATAGATTTATTGTAACATCACTTTCAATGACACACAAGAAGTAGATTACTAAGGGAAAATAAAAACCTTATGTTCACTGGCATGCAAACAGACTGTTATATAGGCAGCAGTTATGTTAAATACTCCATCAACTCAGCAGGAGAAAAAAATTCAGCAGGTAATTAGCTCAAAGTGTTGAACCCTCTTTTCCATTTTTTACCTGGATGTGCTGGAGTCTTGTATGATCTGCCACTCATAGTTAATAAAATCAATGCCATGGCCATGAAAGAAACCACTAACTGTACCAGTGTACCAACTAAGATGTATCTCAAGGCACAAAAAAGGGAGGTAGTATGAATAATATGGGGGAAAATGAATCTTAGTGAAGAAGCAATGGAACTTAATGGTAAATGGCGAAGACACTGGGGACAACAGAATGCCTGGTTTGCAATGCCGGCTCATCCATTTACTGCCTATATGAACTTGGACAAGCTTAGTTTCTCTTTGTCTTATTTTTCTCTACCATAAAATTGGAATAATGGTAGCTGAAAGGACTAAAGAAATTACTACATGCAAAGTGCTTAGAATAGTGTCTGGCTTATACAAAGTGGCTTTCAATAAACATTAATTATTTTTATGCTTAAGATCTCTAATCATCAGGGAAATTCGAATCAGGACCACAATGCAATATCACCTGACACCCTATTAAAAAGGAAAAGACAAACAAAAGATAGCAAGTATTGAAAAGGTTATGGAGACAAGAGAATCCTTGTATATTGCTGTTGGCAATGTCAATGGGAATATGGAAATAAATATGGAAAATAGTATAAAAATTCCTCAAAAACTAAACATAGAATCAACTTATGATCCAGCAATTCCATTTCTGGGTATATAGCCAAAGGAAATGAAATCAGAATCTTGAAGAGATATCTGCACCCTCATGTTCACTGCAGCATTATTCAGAATAGCCAAGATAAAGAATCCACCTAAATGGGGAGTGGGGAAAATGGGCACATGTTGTGCAAAGGGTATGAAGCTAAATCCCATAAATATTTGACATCACCTCAATTCCCCATAACGGTGCATGGGTTCCTCCACTCCTTTGTAAAATCTAAGCCAGATTTCTCCTAGCTAATTCATTTATCTGCTCTTTCCTATGATCTCAAAACCTACTGGTTCAAGGTTTTATCTCGATTCCTTGGACTTTTTGAGCAGTTGGAACTCTATTGATGAAATTAATCTACAGAAGTTGATAATGTTCTAATGTAAGAATAGTGCAATAACATATCTCTCTAGATGATGTGTTTTCTATTATAATGAGGGATCCAGTGCCTGTAACCAAAATAATGACTCATAATTGTTGTTTTAGACTGTTGGGGAAATGATTTTGGAAGAAATGCTTATTTAGACCTGCTCAAATTATTTATATTCCTATGAAATCTTTGTTCTGATGGGTGAAATTATAAGGAAGAAAAGGAGAAAGAATTCAGCCCTCCAATAGTAGGCATAACATAACAGTTAATGACTTTTAAGTCCTTTTTTTATTTCTTTTTTTTGAGACTGAGTTTCGCCCTTGTAGCCCAGGCTGGAGTGCAATGGCACAATCTCAGCTCACTGCAACCTGCACCTCCCAGGTTCAAGGGATTCTCCTGTCATCCTCCTGAGTAGCTGGGATTATAGGCACCCACCACCACACCCAGCTAATTACTGTATTTTTAGTAGAGACAGGGTTTCACCATGTTGGTAAGGCTGGTCTCAAACTCCTGACTTCATGTGATCTGCCCACCTCTGCCTCCCAAAGTGCTAGGATTACAGGCGTTAGCCACCCTGCTCAGCCTCTTAAGTCCTTTTTAAGTTCCACGCTAATGTATATATATTAGCTCATTTAATTCTCACGACTCTACAGACTAGATAATGTTAATAGTCTTATTTATGAATGTGGAAATAAGAGAGACACACTAAGTGAGGTCACACTGCTAGTCATACTGCAAAGCAAAATTCAAAACCAGGCACTCTAGGTTGGAAGCCTAGTCACTTTACTAGTCTGCAATACCACCCACCATTACGCAGTTCATTCAGTCACTACAAAAGCCATGAATCAATTCAGTATTAGTTCTACTTAATGGAAAAAATATTTGCCCAAGGTCCCTCAACAAGGAAATAGAATTGGGATTCAATTTTAATCCTGCCTGTTCCCAAAGGCTGTGGAAATGTCCGCTACACAAAGCAGCTTCTATGTGGATCTCAAGTTCCCTTTGTAGCTTCGATTTCTCTTACAACGATTTCCTTGCAATGAAGTTGATATATACTAGGCACCTCAGGCAAAGTGGCACAGATATTTGGCATTTACTTTTCTCATGACATCCAGCTGTGGGTGGGGTCTAACTACTCAGGAATATGTCCCATTGTGCTTTCAACAAAACTAGTAACTGTGGCATCTTCTAGCATTTACACTGCCTAATGGCTAACTTAAAAAGCTAAAGGTGACTTTACTCAGATAAAGTCATTCTGTCTGCACTCCTCTATAGTAATTTAATGACTTGTAATTCCATACGCCATTAAGGAGCAATTAAAAGCAAGCATGGTAGGTTTCAATTCTCTAAACATCGCAGTGCAAAGTCACAGATCCTGAGCCCCATTTCATTTGCTTTTAGAGGCAATGCAATCAGGGCACAAATTTTTCTTATTTCTTTCCTCATTACTCATTATCCTTCATATACCTCTTGCCATTTAAGGGACATATGTCCCATTGACAATCCTTCAGAAAAAAAGAATTTGGCATGGAACAGACACGGGGTGTAGGAAGCGGGTAGAAGTGAAAATAATGACAACAGCATAATCCAGAGAGAGCCTGATTTCCACCTGATTTCCAGAACGACATCTCCTCTTAAATTTTTTTTTCTTGGCTTCTAACTACAATTGACTGAATTAGCCTTTCATAACACTGAGGGAAAGGGCTGAAACAGAAAAAGAAAAAAAAGAAAAAAAAAATCCCTGGGAGAGGAAAATTCACTGTAGGAAGCATAAATGACAGTGTACTAGATTTTTTTTTTTTTCTGAGAGCAGGTTTCATCAGAGAGGAAAAAGAGGGGAGCTCGCCTCTTTGAATGCCTCCCTACCTCCCACCAGCATTGGGATAAGCTCTTGACAGACATTAACCTTCATGAGACTCCCATGAGCTAGGTATTTACCATCTGGACTTTACAGTTGATGAAATCAAAGAGGCTCGATTACTTGCCTCAGGGCGTACAGTTAGACAGGCCTGACTCTAAAATCTGGTCTCTCTTTGGAGGTCATCAACCTGACAGTTAACAAGTTTATTAACAAGTACATTTTGAGCATGATACTGATACTATAGGTAGAATAAGGACTACCACGTGAATGCTGCCCTCTGTGGCAGGAGGGTAGAACTTACCCCCTTGTTTTCTGTTTGTATTTGGAGCGACCCCTGTTAAGAGTAACAAAATTGGCCTCTGTCATCCTTCCTGGTCATTCCCCCAGGGCAGAAGACAGGCGCCAGTGATTGCTAAGTCAGGAAACAAAGTACTGAACCCGGGGTAACCCTCTTTCTTCTGCTTAGGGGACTGTCTGCTGGCTGAGAGGCTATATCCTTTCTCGTTTACTCTAATTTTAGTCTTAAAAGCCTTTCCCCGGTGAGCAGGTTGGGTTTTCCAGTTCCATCGCTGAAGAATGAGTTTTTTTCCTTAGGGTGTATTACCATTAGCCAGGCAATCAGACCTTCTCTCTATGCTCTCAAGTTTCTCAATATCAACTTTAGCTCTGATAAAGATAATGAGTTGTAATTCTAACCTGTGTCTGCCTGACCTATGCTTCCCTTGTATCCTAAATAATTGCAAACTCAGTTGGGTCCCCAAAACCCTCAATGGGCTCACAATCTTATAAAAAGAGCCTTATATAGCCCAAAGTAAAGTAATATTACACCTGTTATCACCAAGTGCTAATTTCCTATTTATAATAATTATTATTATTTTTTGAAGACAGGGTCTCTGTCACCCAAGCTGGACTTCAGTGGTGTGATCATGGTTCACTGTAACCCAGAACTGGGCTCAAGCGACCCTCCAACCTCAGCTATCTAAGGAGCCAGCGCTATAGACCTGTGGCAAGCACTAACGTCGATAGACAGAAGTGCACCCAGGGCATTGAGAAGGCACCATGCTTGGTGTAATGTTCTGCTGTTTCTGTCCTGAGATTCTGAATAGTTTTTAAACACAGGGTCTTGCATTTTCATTTAGCACTGGGAAACAGCATGAAATAGCTTCCCTCAATTTAGGCACTGAAGAATTTTGGAAGATCTTAAACAGATTCTTCATAGTGAGGTCTGTTATGCATGGTTCTTCCAAAGAAATGATTGAAAATTCTGTAAGAAGTGTGTGTGTGTGTGTGTGTGTGTGTGTGTGTGGTGCGGTGTGGTGTGTGTGTGTGGTGCGGTGTGGTGTGTGTGTGTAGAGGGTTTGGGAGCATCTATGTATGTGTGTTGCATGGGGGTAGGGATGTGTGCATAGGAGGGTGTGTGTGTGGGGTGTGTGTATGGGGTGTGGGGTGTGTGTGTGTGTCTGTGTGTGGTACGGTGTGTGTGGGGAGGAGTGTGTGTCTTGGGGTGCGGGGGGTGGGGTGTGTGTGGGATGGTGTGTGTGTCTTGGGGTATGAGGGGTGGTGTGTGTTTGTGTGGTTGGTGTGTGTGTGTGTGTTTTTCATTTTTTGGTTTGTTTTTTTTTTTTGAGACAGAGTCTCGCTCTGTTGCCCAGGCTGGAGTGCAGTGGCACCGTCTTGGCTCACTGCGACCTCCACCTCCCAGGTTCTAGGCATTCTCCTGACTCAGCCTCCCAAGTAGGTGTGTGTATTTTGAGGAATCCTGAGGCCTAATCATGCCAATTCCTTTTATAAAACATTTGATGTAATCTGGTTGCTATAGCTTTCTGAAAAGTAGTACTTTGGTGGTATGGTTAGTGAAAACCTGTAAGAATCTGAAAGAACAGGGTTTGAAACCTTCTTTTGTCACTTACTATGTGACTTAGACTTTCAACATTTCTGAGCAATAATTTTATTAACCAAAATGGAGCTAGTGATATACTTCACAGGCTTATTGTAAGTATCAAATAAGATAAATAACAACATTAAGTTGTTTTCTTATTACTGAGTGGTGGGAGTTCTTTGTGTTTTCTGGATACAAATCCTTGTCAGATATATGTGTTACAAATATTTTCTTCTAGTCTTTGGTTTGATCTTTCATTTTCACTTGAAGAGCAAAATTTTTAATTCTGATGAAGTCCAATTTATTGACTTTTTCTTTAAAAGTATGTGAGTTTTATGTCCTAATAAGAGATCACAAGACTTTCATTTGTGCTTTGTTATAAAAATTTTACAGTTTTATTTTTTACATTTAGGTTTATTATCCATTTCCAGTTCATTTTTATGTTGTAAGGTAAGGATCAAGGGTCCAAATTTAGTGGGTTTTGTTTTGATTTTTGCTTATGGGTATTCAATGTTTTCATACTTTTTCCTGAAAAGATAATCCTTTCCCTCACTGAATTGCTCTAGAAACTTCGTCAAATATCAACTAGTCATAAAAGTGTCGATTCATTTCTGAACTTCATGATGTTTCATTGATCCCTGCGTCTGTCTTTCCACCAACACACTGTGTTTCTCATTCTTGTGTATAGTAAGTCTTGAAATCAGGTAAAGTCATCTCACTTTGTTCTTTTTTCAAAATTGTTTTAGCTATTCTAGAGTTTATTTGCATTTCTATATAAATTTTAGAGTGAAATATTTGGGATTTTAATGGCAATTTTGTTGAGTGTATAGATCAATTTGAGCAGAATTGATACCTTAACTCTAGGAGTCTTTTAATGTCTTTTAGCTCTGTATCTGCATTTGTTTAGATCTTTAGCTTTTCTCAGCAATGTTCTGTTGTTTTCAGTTTATATGCTATGCACATTTTTTTCCAAAATTTATTGTATTTCTAATTTTTATATTATTATAAGTAGTATTATTTTATTACAATTTCCAAGTGTTTGGTTTTGTATATGGAAAAATAATTAATTTTGCATATTGACTTCATCTCCTGAAATTTTGCTAAATTTATTTATTACTTTTTGTGTCTGTGATATTAATTCCTTAGAATTTTCCACCTTTATAATCATGTCATTTGTAATTAAAGGTAGTTTTATTTCTTCCTTTTGAATCCATGTGCCTTTTATTTCTTTTTCTTGATTTATTGCACTTTTGAGGACCTGTAGAAAAAAAAATTAGTAGAAGTGATAAAAATGGGAATCTTTGCCTTGTTCTGAAACTTAGAGGGACAGTATTCAGTCTTCCATAATTATGTCTCATAGTAATTACTACAAGTTTAATAAAGATTCTCTTTATTTGTTTAAGGAAAAGTCATTCTATTCATTCTCCTACTAGTGTGCTGACAATTTTTATCTGACTAGATGTTGTATTTTGTAAAACGCTTTTTGTGCATTTATTGAGATGACTATGTAGTTTTTGTTTTGTAGTCTCTTAATATAGAGAATCTCAAATTATATATAGAATATATAATTACATATTGAATATATAATTTAATATTAATTCAGTATGCATGTAATTCAGTATGAATGTTGGTTTATTTTTTGAAGAATTTGTCCATTTTATTTAATTTGTGAAACTTATTTACAGTATTTCTGTACAATTTAAAAAATCTTGATAGGTTCTGTGGTGATATCCGTCTTTTGTCATTGATAATGATAATTTGTATTTCATATTTTCTTTCAAGTCTGATCAGTTTTGCTGGGAACTTTTTAATTTTATTGATCTCAAAGAATCAGGTTTCAGTTTCATTGAATTTTTTCTTTTATAGTCTATTTTATAATCCCATTGATTTCTTCTTCTATCCTTATTATTTCTTTTTATTTTTCTTTCTTTGGGCTTAACTTAGTGTCTTTTGCTGTTGTTGCTTCTTAGAGTGGTAGTTTAGATATTAATGGTGAACTTGCTACTTTTCAAATATATATATATATATATAATGTCATAAATATATTTCTACACACTATTTATGTACCACACATTTGATATGTCAGGTTTTCATCTTATTCAGCTTAAAATATTTTCTAATTTCCTTTGCATTTCTTCTTTGAACCATAAGTTATCTGAAAATTTATTGTTTAGTTTCCAAATATTTAGAGATTTTTCATGTATTTTAATGTTATTGATTTCTAATTTAAATTCATCATGGTCAGAGAACATGCTTTTAAGTTTATTGAGACTTGTTTTATGACACAAAATATTGTTAATCTTGGTAAACATTCCATGTCACATAAAATAATGTATAATTTACTCTTTTGGGTAAAATGTTCTATAAATATTAATTAAGTCAGGTTTGTTCACACCGTTTTTCAAATCTTCTACATTCTTACTAATTTTCTATCTAGTAGTTTTATCAATTACAAAGTGGAGTTGTTTTCCAACTGATTATGTTCTATTTTTATTGATCCATAGCATTTGAACATATTTAGGAAGTATATGTTATATGCATAGAATATGTAATAATCAAGTCAGAGTATTTAAGACATCTATCAATACAAGCATTTGTCATTTGTATGTGTTGAGAACATTTAAAGTCCTCACTTCTGTTTTGAAATGTACAATACATTATCGTTAACTATAGTTATCCTACTCCAAAAATATGAAATGCTTCACTAATTTGCATTTCACCCTTGTACAGAGGCCATGCCAGTCTTCTCTGTACTGTTCCACTTTGAGTTCAGGTGCTGCTGAAGGAAGCACATTTTCTTAGTTGCAACCTCCTGAGAGACCCTGAGTAAGAACCACCTAGCTAAGGCATTTTTGAATTTATGCCCCTCAGAAACTGTGAGATAATAAATGTCAGTTGTGGGCACTGATAAGTTTTAGGTTAATGTGTGATCCCACAATAGAAAACTAATATATATCTTATTTTAGAATAATTGAATGTTCTTTAATTGAATTGTATCTGCTTTATTGGTTTATTAGTTTATTAGTTATATTGTTTGTGATATTTTGTTTTAGCAGTTGTTCTATGCTTTATTGTTTGCATGTTTGACATATTATTGTCTACCTTCAAATAATACTATACCACTTCAAGCACAGCATAAGAATATTCAAGTATTATATTTCTGTTTTTATCACCTGAATTTTGTGCTTTTCTTATCACATATATTTTATGTGTATAATAAACTCAAAAATAATTTATTATTTTTATTTACTTTTTGAGATGGAGTCTTATTCTGTCACCCAGGCTGAAGGGCAGTGGTGCAATTTTGGCTCTACCTCCCAGGTTCAAGCAATTCTTGTACCTCAGCCTCCTGAGTAGCTGGGATTACAGGTGCACTCCCAAGCCCAGATAATTGTATTTTTAGTAGAGATAGGGTTTCAGCATGTTAGTCAGGCTGTTCTCGAACTCCTGACTTCAAGTGATCTACCAGCCATAGCCTCTCAAAGTACTGGGATTACAGGCATGAGCCACCATGCCCAGCAAATTATTATTTTTAAATTATTTTATTTTTATCCCATTTCTTAAATAGGTAAACATGAAATATTTTTTTCTATCAGCATATTAATGATTTCTGATTTTATTCATTCCTTAGCAAAGATCTAAAACTTTTTTTGTCATTATCCATTTGCTAGAACATCCTTTAACATTTCTTACAATGCTGGTCTAAGAGTGATCAGTGTTTCTTTTCTTAAGAAGTCTTAATTTTGCCTTTATTTTTAAAAACACATTGTGATGTTTATAAAATTGTAGGTTGACCTTTTCTATTTTATTTTTATCTCTTTTCTATGTCACTCCACTATTTATGTTCTGGATTGTATTATTTCTGATGATATGCGGATACATTTTTTTTGTCTTCAATTCACAGTGTATCTTTTCCTGGCTATTTTCAAATATTTTCTCTTTATTACTAGTTTTCAGCAATTTTATTATCATGTGTCTTTATGTAGTTACTTTCCTATGTCTTGTGCTTTGGGCTCATTGAGGTTCTTGAATATGTGGGTTAATAGTTTTCAAATTTGGAAACATTTTAAGCATTATTTTTTCAAATAATCTTTTTGTCTCTTTATCCTTTTCTCTTCTGCTATTTCAGTTTACATGTATGTGTGGTTAGTTAATATTCTTCCATATCTCTGTCACACTTTGTTGATTTTTTTCAATTATTTTCTTTGGATCTTAAAACAGTTTTTTTGCTATACCTTAAAATTGATCAATCTTTTCTTCTACATGTCTAATATGCTGGTAATTCCATAAAGTGTATTTCTTATTTTAGGCATTGTATTTTTCATTTCCTGATAAAATAAGTTTGATTTGGATGCTTTTTAAATCTTTATTTATTTCTTTTTTTATTTTTTTTATTTTTTATTGCATTTTAGGTTTTGGAGTACATGTGGAGAACATGCAATATTGTTGCATAGGTATACACGTGGCAGTGTGATTTGTTGCCTTCCTCCTCTTCACCTATATTTGGCATTTCTCCCCATGCTATCTCCCCCCAACTCCCCACCCCCCACTGTCCCTCCCCTATTTCCCCCCAACATACCACAGCGTATAGTGCTCCCCTCCCTGTGTCCATGTGTTCTCATTGTTCAACACCTGCCTATGAGTGAGAGCATGTGGTGTTTGATTTTGTGTTCTTGTGTCAGTTTGCTGAGAATGATGGTTTCCAGATTCATCCATGTCCCTACAAAGGACACAAACTCATCGTTTTTGATGGATGCATAATATTCCATGGTGTATATGTGCCACATTTTCCCTGTCCAGTCTATCATCGATGGGCATTTGGGTTGGTTCCAGGTCTTTGCTATTGTGAACTGTGCTGCAATGAACATTCGTGTGCATGTGTCCTCATAGTAGAACGATTTATAATCCTTTGGATATATACCCAGTAATGGGATTGCTGGGTCAAATGGAATTTCTATTTCTAGGTCCTTGAGGAATCACCACACTGTCTTCCACAATGGTTGAACTAATTTACACTCCCACCAACAGTGTAAAAGTGTTCCTATTTCTTCACATCCTCTCCAGCATCTGTTGTCTCTAGATTTTTTAATGAACACCATTCTAACTGGCATGAGATGGTATCTCAATGTAGTTTTGATTTGCATTTCTTTAATGACCAGTGATGATGAGCATTTTTTCATATGCTTATTGGCCTCATGTATGTCTTCTTTTGTAAAGTTTCTGTTCATATCCTTTGCCCACTTTTGAATGGACTTGTTTGTTTTTTTCTTGTAAATCTGTTTTAGTTCTTTGTAAATTCTGGATATCAGCCCTTTGTCAGATGGGTAGACTGCAAAAATTTTTTCCCATTCTATTGGTTGTCGATTCACTCTAATGGCTGTTTCTTTTGCCGTGCAAAAGCTGTGGAGTTTTATTAGGTCTCATTTGTCTATTTTGGCTTTTGTTGACAATGCTTTTGGCGTTTTGGTCATGAGGTCCTTGCCTATGCCTATGTCCTAAATGGTTTTGCTTAGATTTTCTTCTAGGGTTTTTATGGTGTTAGGTCTTATGTTTAAGTCTTTGATCCATCTGGAGTTAATTTTAGTGTAAGGTGTCAGGAAGGGGTCCAGTTTCTGTTGTCTGCACATGGCTAGCCAGTTTTTCCAACACCATTTATTAAACAGGGAATCCTTTCCCCATTGCTTGTTTTTGTTAGGTTTGTCAAAGATTGGATGGTTGTAGATATGTTGTGTTACCTCCGAGGCCTCTGTTCTGTTCCATTGGTCTATATGTCTGTTTTGGTACCAGTACCATGCTGTTTTGATTACTGTACCCTTGAGGTATAGTTTGAAGTCAGGTAGTGTGATGCCTCCAGCTTTGTTCCTTTTGCATAGGATTGTCTTGGCTATGCGGGCTCTCTTTTGGTTCCATATGAAGTTTAAAGTGGTTTTTTCCAGTTCTGTGAAGGTCATTGGTAGCTTGATGGGGATAGCATTGAATCTGTAAATTACTTTGGGCAGTATGGCCATTTTCATGATATTAATTCTTCCTAACCATGAACATGGAATGTTTCTTCATCTGTTTGTGTCCTCTCTTATTTCCTTGAGCAGTGGTTTGTAGTTCTCCTTGAAGAGGTCCTTTACATTCCTTGTTAGTTGTATTCCTAGGTATTTTATTCTCTTTGTAGCAATTGTGAATGGCAGTTTATTCTTGCTTTGGCTCTCTTTAAGTCTGTTATTGGTATATAGGAATGCTTGTGATTTTTGCACATTGATTTTGTATCCTGAGACTTTGCTGAAGTTGCTTGTCAGTTTCGGGAGATTTTGGGCTGAGACGATGGGGTCTTCTAGATACACAATCATGTCGTCTGCAAATAGAGACAATTTGACTTCCTCCTTTCCTGTTTGAATAGCTTTTGTTTCTTTTCTTGCCTGATTGCTCTGGGTAGAACTTCCAGTACTTTATTGAATAGGAGTAGTGAGAGAGGGCATCCTTGTAGTGCCGGATTTCAAAGGGAATGCTTCCTGTTTTTGCTCATTCAGTATGATACTGGCTGTTGGTTTGTCGTAAATAGCTTTTATTATTTTGAGATACGTCCATCAATACCTAGTTTATTGAGGGTTTTTAGCATAAAGGCTGTTGAATTTTGTCAAAGGCCTTCTCTGCATCAATTGAGATAATCATGTGGTTTTTGTCTTTGGTTCTGTTTATGTGGTGAATTACATTTATAGACTTGCGTATGTTGAACCAGCCTTGCATCCCCGGGATGAATCCTACTTGATCATGGTGGATAAGCTTTTTGATGTGCTGTTGCAATCGGCTTGCCAGTGTTTTATTGAAGATTTTTGCATCTATGTTCATCATGGATATTGGCCTGAAGTTTTCTTTTCTTGTTG
>PVKP010001836.1:0-135955 GCA_004027715.1 Plecturocebus donacophilus
GATCTCTCTCCGCCCGGTGATGAAGTTTTTCTGTTTCTTAGTTTTCCTTTGGCAGACGCCCGTTCCCCACAGAGCCAGACCTTCCCGGGTTCGCTGCGCCCGCTGTGAAACTCTCAGTCCTCAGCGCTTCCAATTGCTGTTTTCCTTGTGGGGATGGGACCAGCCGAGCCCGTCCCCGTCCGTCCCGCACACTCCGCACTGGGAAGCGCCGCGCTGGGTGCCGGCAAAAGAGCCGCGCCGGCCAAAAGAGTCGCGCCGGCGACCCGCGTGGCTTCTCCGCCAGGAATCTCCCGGTCTGTGGGCAACAAAAATTCGTCGGAAAGTGTGGCGTCCACTCGTTCTCTGCGCTTTCACTGGGAGCTACTTTCCTGAGCTGTTGCTAGTCGGCCATCTTGGATCTCTCCCTCTTTAGGGTTTTCTAAGTATATAATCGTATCATCAGCAAACAGCAACAGTTTGAGTTTCTCTTTACCAATTTGGATGCGCTTTATTTCTTTCTCTTGTTTGATTGCTCTAGCTAGGACTTGTAGTACTATGTTGAAGAGGAGTGGTGAGAGTGGGCATTTTTGTCTTGTTCCAGTTCTCAAAGGGAATGCTTTCAACTTTTCTCCATTCACTATTATGTTGACTGTGGGTTTGTCATAGATGGCTTTTATTATATTGAGGTATGTCCCTTGTATGCCAATTTTGCTGAGGGTTTAAAACGTAAAGGGATGCTGATTTTGTCAAATGTGTTTTCTGCCTATATTGGGATGATTTTGTGATTATATATATATATATATATATATAATCACAAAATCTATCTAATCTATCTATATATGTTATTGCACTTTAGGTTCTAGGGTACATGTGCAGAACATGCAGGATTGTTAAACAGATACATACATGGCAATGTAGTTTGCTGCCTCCATCCCCTGTCACCTATATCTGGCATTTCTCCCCATGTTATCCCTCCCCAACCTCCCTACCCCCTGCTGTACCTCCCCTATTCCCCTCAACAGATCCCAGTGTGTGATACTCCCCTCCTTGTGTCCATATGTTCTCATTGTTCAACACCCGTCTATGAGTGAGAGCATCCAGTGTTTGATTTTCTGTTCTTGTGTCGGTTTGCTGAGAATGATGGTTTCCAGATTCATCCATGTCCTCACCAAGGACACAAACTCATTGTTTTTTTTGTAGCTGCGTAGTATTCCATGGTGTATATGTGCCACATTTTCCTTGTCCAGTCTATCATCAATGGGCATTTGGGTTGGTTTCAGGTCTTTGCTATTGTAAACAGTGCCTCAATAAACATATGTGTGCATGTGTCTTTATAATAGAACAATTTATAATCCTTTGGATATATACGCAGTAATGGGATATCAATGTGGTTTTAATTTGCATTTCTCTAATGACCAGTGATAATGAGCATTTTTCCATATGTTTGTTGGCCTCATAAATGTCTTCTTTTGAAAACTGTCTGTTCATGTCCTTCACCCACTTTTGAATGGGTTAGTTTCTTTTTTTTCTTGTAAATCTGTTTTCATTCTTTGTAGATTCTGGCTATTAGCCCTTTGTCAGATGGGTAGATTGCAAAAATTTTCCCCATTCTGTTGGTTACCAGTCACTCTAATGATTGTTTCTTTTGCTGGACAGAAGTTCTGGAGTTTAATTAGGCCCCATTTGTCTATTTTGGCTTTTGTTGTGAATGCTCTTGGTGTTTTAGTCATGAAGTTCTTGCCCATGCCTATGTCCTGAATGGTTTTGCCTAGGTTTTGTTCTTGAGTTTTTATGGTGTTAGGTCTTATGTTTAAGTCTTTAATCCATCTGGAGTTAATTTTACTGTAAAAATTAACAGGAAGGGGTCCAGTTTCTGCTTTCTGCACAGGGCTAGCCAGTTTTTCCAACGCCATTTATTAAACAGGGAATCCTCACCCCATTGCTTGTTTTTGTGAGGTTTGTCAAAGATCAGATGGTTGTAGATGTGTGACGTTGCCTCTGAGGTCTCTGTTTGGTGTATCACATTTATTGACTTGCATATGTTAAGCCATTGCATTCCTGCTATGAAACTCACTGGATCATGATAAATTATTTTTTTATATGCTGTTTGATTTGGGTAGCTAGTATTTTGTTAGGATTTTTAACATCTGTGTTTATCAGGGATATTGGTCTGTAGTTTTTGTTTGTTTGTTTGTTTCTGTTTTTGTTATATCCTTTCCTTGTTTTGCTATTAGGGTGATACTGGCTTCATAGAATTATTTATGGAGGATTCCCTATTTCTATCTCTCTCTCTCTTTTTCTTTACTTATTTTGTTTTATTTTTTATTTTTGAGAGGTAGTCTCACTCTGTCACCCAGTCCTCCAGGCTGGAGTGCAGTGGCACAGTCTCTGCTCACTGAAATCAATCTCTGCTCACTGAAATCTCCACCTTTCAGGTTGAAGCAATTCCCCTGCCCTAGCCTCCCAAATAGCTGGTATTATAGGCATCCACAACCACGCCCAATTAATTTTTGTGTTTTTGGTGGAGACAGGGTTTTCCCATCTTGGCCAGACTGGTCTCAAACTCTTTTTCTTTTCTTTTCTTTTCTTTTCTTTTCTTTTTTTCTTTTCTTTTCTTTTCTTTTCTTTTCTTTTTTCTTTTCTTTTTTCTTTTCTTTTCTTTTCTTTTCTTTTCTTTTCTTTTTCCTTCCTTCCTTCCTTCCTTCCTTCCTTCCTTCCTTCCTTCCTTCCTTTCTTTCTTTCTTTCTTTCTTTCTTTCTTTCTTTCTTTCTTTCTTTCTTTCTTTCTTTCTTTCTCTTTCTTCTTTCTTTCTTTCTTTCTTTCTTTCTTTCTTTCTTTCTTTCTTTCTTTCTTTCTTTCTTTCTTTCTTTCTTTCTTTCTTTCTTTCTTTCTTTCTTCTTTCTTTCTTAGATGGAGTCTTTCTCTGTCACCAGGCTGGAGTGAAGTGGTGCAATCTCTGCTCACTACAATATCTACCTCCCATGTTCAAGTGATTCATCTGCCTCAGCCTCTCCGGTAGCTGAGATTACAGGAGCGCACCACTGCACCCAGCTAATTTTTGTATTTTTAGTGGGGATGGGTTTCACCATGTTGGCTGGGATGGTCTTGCTCTCCTGACCTTGTGATCTGCCTATCTTGGTCTTGCAAAGTGCTGTGATTACAGGTGTGAGCCACCATGCCCGGCCTCAAACTTTTGACCTCAAGTGATCCACATGCCTTGGCTTCCCAAAGTACTGGGATTACAGGTGTGAGCCACTGCACTCAGCTCGTTCTTTCTGTAGCTTTTGGAATAGTGTCAGTGAGATTGATACTAATTCCTTCTTTGAATGTCTGGCAGAATTCAGCTGTGAATCCTGGTCCTGGAGGTTTTTTGTGGGTAATTTTTTTATTACAGTTTCAAGCTCACTGCTTGTTATTGCTCTGTTTAGGGTGTCTAATTCTTCATGATTTAAGGTAGTTTTACAGGAATATAAATATATTTTATATTTTATAGAAATATAAATTCCTGTATATTTTCAGGAATTTATCCCCTCTAGGTTTTGTATTCTATGCACATAAAGGTGTTCATAGTAGCCTTAAATGATCTTTTTGTATTTCAGTGGTGTCAGTTGTAATATCTCCTATTTTCACTGGATCTTCACTATTCGTTTCTTGGTTAATTTTGCTAATGGTCTATCAATTTTATTTATCTTTTCAAAGAACCAGCTTTGTATTTCATGTATCTTTTGTATTTTTATTTGTTTGTTTCCATTTCATTTATTTTTGCTCTTATGTTTGTTATTTTCTTCCTTCTGCTGGGTTTGGGTTTGGTTTTTCTTTTTTCTCTAATTCCTTGTGGTGTGACCTTAGATTGTCTGTGTACAACAAAACAAATAAAAACATGAAGCGGGGAAAAGACACCCTATT
The DNA here is from genome assembly GCA_004027715.1 of Plecturocebus donacophilus. NCBI lineage: Eukaryota > Metazoa > Chordata > Mammalia > Primates > Pitheciidae > Plecturocebus > Plecturocebus donacophilus. The sequence continues at coordinate 3,886 of PVKP010001836.1, forward strand.
CAACCAATGGTGTGAGGATAATTGGCAAGCCACATGTAGGAGAATGAAACTGAAATGTCTTCTCTCATCGTATACAAAAATCAACTCAAGATGAATCAAGGACTTAAATCTAATATCTAAAACTATAAAAACTCTAGAAGATAACATCAGAAAAATCCTTCCAGACATAGACTTAAGCGACGATCTCATAACTAACAATACAAAAACAAATGCAATAAAAACAAATATAAATAGCTAGGACTTAAACTGAAGAGCTTTTGAATGGCAGAAGGAACACTCAGCAAAATAAACAGACAAGTCATAGAGTGAGTGAAAATCTTCACAACCTATATATCCAACAAAAGTCTATTACCCAGAATCTGCAAGGAACTCAAACAAAATAGCTAGAAAAAGAAAAATCTCATCAAAAAGAGGACTAAGGACATGAATAGACAATTCTCAAAAGAAAATATACAAGTGGCCTAAAAACATGAAAAAATGTTCAACACCACTAATGATCAGGGAAATACAAATAAAAACCACAATGCAATACCACCTTAGTGCCCCAAGCATGGCCATAATAAAAAAAATCAAAATATAGGCATTGGTGGGGATGTGGTGAAAAGGAAATACTTCTACACTGCTTGTGGGAAAGTAGTACAAATATTATGGAAAACAGTGTGGAAATTCCTTAAAGAAGTAAAAGTAGAACTATCATTTGATCCAGCAATCCCACTACTGGGTATCTACCCAGAGGAAAAGAAGTCATTATACAAAAAAAGATACTTGCACATGCATGCTTATAGCAGCACAATTTACAATTGCAAAAATATGGAACCAGCCCAAATGCCCGTCAATCAATGAGTGGATAAAGAGGCTGTGAGGTGTGTGTGTGTGTGTGTGTCTGTTTGTATATTCCTTTTTATGGCTGAGTAGTATTCTAACATTCATCCATGCATATACATTGTATGAGTAGTTGGAATACTACTCAGCCATAAAAAGGAATAAATTAATGGCATTCATAGCAACCTGGATGGGATTGGAGACTATTCTAAATGAAGTAAAAGTAACTCAGGAATGAAAAACCAAACATTCCATGTTCTCACTCATAAGTGGGAGCTAAGCTATGAGGATGCAAAGGAATAAGAATGATACAATGAAATTTGGGGACTTAGGGAAACAGAAGTGGGTGAAAGATAAAAGACTACAAATTAGGTTCCATGTATACTGCTTAGGTGATATGTGCACAAAAATCTCACAAATCACCAATAAAGAACTTACTCATGTAACCAAATACCACTTGTTCCCCAAAACCTATGGGAAAAAAATCTCAATATTTTATCTGCAGTAGGATTGGGTCAATGAACATTATAACAATAATTTTATAGAACATATATTTTATATTACTTAGCATATCATTTTAATTACTTATTAGTGCTAGTTTTACTTGTCTGTAATTTATTCAGAAGTACTTCTGTTAGATTAATCATTTAATGAATATAGAATCAAAGCAATCTGAGAAAAAAAACTGAAGAAATAATACTGAACAATTATTGTCCTATAGAAAATTATAAAATCACTTTCCATCCTTCAGGTACTAAATATGTTATTCTGAAAACTGTACACTTAAGAAATATTCAGTACTGATTCATATTTTTTACTCTTATCTATATTTCTAAGTTGTATAAGACAGTAAAAAATGCATTTGCTTATTGAAAGAATTAATTCTAGAACCTGAATTTATGCATTCAATTTAAATCTAGAATTAAAAAGTGAAGAATATCATCTTCACTTTTTCAAAACTGACTTCTAATTTTATTACATTATGAAATAGTATAGCATAGTGTATGGTGTTCTTAGAGTTCAATGTTTTTTTCTGATAACTCATTGAAATAAAACTAAAATAAAAAACCTACAAAATGCTGAATTAAAACTTTTAATTTGATAGCTATTGTCTAAATAAATTCACACAAATGTGTTTTATTCATAGGTTCCTGAAAGTTCACTGACATTTTTATTGAAGCATATATACTGAACCATTTGTATCCTACATGTTTAGAGAAAGATACGAAAAATCCTCGTGATGTAGTTAGTCTCTCTCTACCACAAAAATAGGTAAAGCATTGTCTAAGAGCAGCTTGGTGTATTAATCCATTCTTGCACTGCTATAAAGAAATAAATGAGACTGGGTATTTATAAAGAAAATGGGTTTAATTGGCTCATTGTTCTGCAGACTGTACAAGAAGCATAGTGGCTTTTGCTCATGGGAGGCCTCAGGAAACTTACAATCATGATGGAAGACAAAGGGAAGGCAGACATATCTTATAGGGCAGGAGCAGATCCAAGAGAGAGTAGGGAGGTGCCAACCACTTAAACAATTAAGTCCCTTGAGAACTCCATTACCAGAACAGCACCAAAGGGGAAAGTTCACTCCCATGATCTCATCACCTTTCACTAGGCATCACCTTCAACACTGGAGATGGTTACCATTCAACATGAAATTTGGATGGGGACACAGATCCAAACTGTATCACTTGGACATAAGTAGAGTTTTTTGGTTACTGGTAACTGGAGGTGGACCTGGTAGTTTTCTGAGCATCCCAAGAGAAAAGCATACTGTTGATATTGGACAAATCTGACTAGAAATAATATGTATCTTGTGGATTTAACATTGAATTAAAGAACTCTAAAAAACTATATTGATGAAAATTATTTGAAGATTTCTGTAGCATTTTAATTACACAATGACAATTATTTGAACGGTCACTTCCCAATATTTTAAGGTACATTGTGTCTTTTGTTTCAAAAAAAAAATCATGGGTTTATTTTTTTAATGCTTCTTTTCTTTCCTTCTTTCTTTTTTCTTTTTCAGATGACACGAGAACAATACATACTAGCAACACAACAGAATAACCTGCCAAGGACAGAAAATGCACAACTGTACCCAGTGGGAATTTATGGATGGCGAAAGAGGTGCTTATACTTCTTTGTCCTTCTGCTGTTGGTTACCATGATAGTTAACTTAGCCATGACAATATGGATATTGAAAGTTATGAATTTCACTGTGGTAAGTACCACTATGATTTTTTATCTATTGCTTTTGGTTCAAAGACAATCTAGCTCTGTTATTTTAATTTTTTAATCAAAAGTTATTCATATCAGTCTTTACAAGTGTGTGTTTTTAAATTCCAAAGACAATCCTATTTTAAGACTACATTCAATTTGTTTAGTCCTAACATGCATATGCTATGACTACCTGCCATTTAAGTGTGAGGAATTTACATGATGAGACAACACATTGATTCATCAGAAAATCTGAAGAACATTTAACCAGTAAGTATTAACTATTTCTTGCTGTACCTTAAAATCTAAGAAATGATCCTGCTTTTCGAGGTGATATTTCACCTTAAAATTAATATTAACATTATAAATTACATGTGCCTTTGAATTATTTCATATAATATATATGCTTCTGTATCTCTCTGTATCTGCTTTTGATATCACACACTGCATGACTGAATCTAAAAGTCTGGAATTTCTCCCGAACTACATTGTCTAATGCCTATAATTGCCATCAGATGGTGACCCCATTCTTTCAGAGCGCATCCCCATAAATGGAAGATAAACCAGAAATTAAGTCACTCCTCTACAAAAATAACTAATTACAAAATGATTGTGTAATGTATTAATGAAATTTGCTGCAGTTTAATGAAAGTTTACAAGAAATCTATGAGTATGACTTATCTGGGAAAATTTTATGGTTTCAGCAAAGTCTAGTTGAGCTCATTTTATATTTTCTGGCTGAATTCTTCAGTTTCTCTAGTCTGCTTTTAAACCATTCTGCCTTTGCTTAAAAACCTTAGATATCTATACATACAAGCATCTTTCACTTACTGACTGGACTGCTGTTATTCTATAGAACTCTGCATCCTTGGGAGTGAGTCTAAAGCTGGCTATTTTAATGTCACTGACATTCTTATATTGGGGTGTTTATGTTTGTTTGTTTGTTTTTTAAACCCCACTGGGTATTGATTTAGCAAGAATTGTCTCTTTCTGACTTCACTAACACCTAATTCTAACTTGGAAACAGAATCGTGAAAGCGAAAATGAGCCTACCTTCAGTTCATGTTGTAAGGCACCACAATTACTTGTATAAGGAGCCTGGGAGGGCAGGTGGCCTGACCTTCCAGAGAAGAAACACTGTCACTGTGCACATCAAAATAAAACAGCATGTACTCATGAAGGAAAATGAGCCACGGTTGCATTTTTCCCCAGTCAATTATAATTTTGAAGAATATTCATCAAAGAAAGATGAGCAGGAGTCAACATTTTCCCAGAGTTAGAAAATAATAACTGTTTGCTAAACATGGATATGTGTTCCAGGTCGGGAATCAAGGCATGAGGCCACTTGTGGGTGGGTAGAGGTTGAGATGAAGGCTAGTAGGCACATTCTTGCTTAGGAGATTCTCTGGGAATGCATCTGAATCATTTCTCTGTCTAAGAGTTGGCCTACTTTGCTCTCTCATTTGGGAATATTTTGGCATAAATATCAACAACCTTAGCCATCACGTTTCTGTTCTTCTCAGCTCTGCTCCTACCTTCTCTAACTACTGTCTGGGTGTCCTTCAGGAGTCATTTATCATATAGTAGGAGCAGTGTTTATGCTCCTGCAGATTCTTTTGTGCTGCTTTAAATGGCAACCAGACTATCAGTTGCTGAAAACATTTTAAGCCTCATTTTTAACTAAAAATTAGTATTATAAAAGAGATAAGTAGTATTCTCCAAATTTTGAAATTTCAGCAATACAATTTTCTCTATGAAAAGGCATCTTTCAAAAGATTGTGAATGAGGGGACCAACTCTCACAGGGATCATTGATTATATCCAATGACTAGACCACAGGAATTTTCAGGTTCAAGTCATGTAAGTTTTTCAGGCATATTTAAATTAATTAGGAAAATATGCTTACATGCATAATTACATGGCTACATGCATCACACTCCCAATACTTTGCCCCATGCTGACACCAAGGCTGGATAAGCCATCCGAGGGAAATAACTGAAACAGTCACCTGTGTCCTGAGGATCTTCATGGGCCTCAGGGTTTCTATCACCCACAGAGCTATCTAATTTGAACCTCAGCTGGCCAGAATGTAAATTACAATGCAACATAGTCTTAGGGATAATTAAAAGGGGTTGTTTCCATAGGAATGTTGGTATTTATTTATTTATCATATTTTCCTTTGAAGTATGTCTTTTAAAAAATTATAGTTTGACCTTTTTATAATCAGAAGGAAAACTGCTTCCTTCAGCCACAAGAAAACTATTTGCACGTAGTTGAAGTAAAATGCACAGATTAAGTTTTCAGGAATGTATCAAGATGATCTTTGTAAGATAACACACTCTCCAGCTCAATGTAGTCATTCATAGTTATTTATAAAAAATTCATAATTTCTTAAGTAGGTGCAAACTTTAGCAATCCTGAATACTACAGATTATGTTGTATATATTTGAAGTGTGTGAAATGATTTGTAGTCCTTTTCCAACAGAGCAGTAAAATAAAATCAATTTTATGTTTTTAATAGTGCATTATGTTTGTTTCTATAGCTACCATGAATATCAAAGACTAGTTGCCATACTATTGCAAGAAGTAGAAAATCATGTGTCAATTGTTTGGGGAGTACTATTGATCTGCACAAAATATATTTCACTTTCATTATAACTATTGCCATCCAACACAGGGAAATATGTGGCTGTTAACATCTTTTATTTGAGAAAACTGGGCACATTATTTTTATCAAAATATTGTATTTTTAGCATAGCAAGGATAGCTGCCAAAGTGTTTTATGATGCTTGTTGGAGTCCATCAGTATGACCGATATTGTACATGATGTGTATGATTGATATGCCCTTGATTTTTTGGAAATAATTTGTGTTTTTTATTTTGTACAAAATAAAATTATTCTACTTATTGAGATAGTTGTAGAGAACAAAAAAAAAAAAAAGAAAAAAGAAAGAAATGACTTTATACTATAGGACAAAAGACTTAGGATAGAAATAATTTCCTAGCTATCTGGCTATGAGAGAAGGTAAATATAGGAAGGAGTTGAAGAGGGAAATTTTGAAACTTCATTTTGCTGAGATCAGTATAACCCATTTCTCTGTTATCAGTTGCTATTTGGTTGATAACTGTAATATCTTTGTGGTTCAGTATTAATAGACTAGTCTAGCAGGTCTATCAAATCCAGGCATTTTGCTGAGACAGTATTCTTTTCTAGGCTCAAGACTCATTCTAGGTAAATTAGCTCTATATTGGAGAATTGAAGATTGATACAATAATAAAATACTGATTTTGAGAACAAAAAACAAACTAAGGGTTGGTGGCCTCTAGCTGATATAATTCTGTTAGACATGCTAACTAGACAGCAAAAAAGGAAGAGAAATATAAATAATATCAATAAGCAAATGGGCAGAGCAAATTCATGAATGCCACGACTTGAAAGTCAAGAATACCCAGACATGCGTAATAATTGAAGCAATTGATTAATTGGAAAACTTGGGAAAATAGTTCTCAGATGCTTACATGATCAGTGGGATGAAAGTTGGCTAAAAGAAAATCCCAAGAAAATAACTGAATATTGTAGTCATTTTGGATTGAAATGGAATTGGTAGAACAATGATCTGTATATTACAGAAGGTCACTTTAATTTACTCCATTTGGTCACTTGTCATCTGCTTAAACCCTCCTTTCATTGATAAGAAAATCATCCCTTTAAGTCCCTGTATAGTTTTATTATTATCAAATATCTTTTAAATTTTATTAATTTTTAATTTTTGAGGATACATAGTAGGGGTATATATTTATAGGGTACATAAGGTATTTTGATAAAGTCTTATGATGTATAATAATCACATCAGGGTAAATGCGGTATCTTTTGTCTCAAGCATTTATCTTATGTGTTACAAACAATCCAATTATACTATTTTTGTTTTTTTAAAATGTATAGTAAGTTATTGTTGACTTTAGTCACCCTTTATGCTATCTTGAGTTGGAAGAATTGATGGCAAGGACTACCAGCAATCTCAAGTCTCCTATTGCTGGTTCAGACCTCATAAGCACAGGAGATGCTCTCCTGATCTACACAATGATATTTATTAAATTGGAAAACACAATTTGGGGTTCAGAACACCAAGTTTCATAATTCTCAGCAGACCCTGCATTTAGACCCCACACATAGCAGCAGTACAGACAGCTGTCATCACTGACACTATTTATTATGAAATATTTCATCCTACAAGAGAAAAAACAAACTTTACCAATATCTTCTAACTTTATGTAGGTAACCACAATCCTGAATGCTTTCCCTACTTTTATTTAGTTTCATGTGTGTGCATATTTTCTTATGTAAAATTAATTCATTATACTGTTTTTAATACACAATATATTATCCCTTGTGCATTTGCAATTCATTTATTTACTGCTATACATTTCATTGAATGAACAAATCTTATTTATCTCTTCTCCTAAGTTGTTTCCAATGTATTTTTGTTGTTTAATTTGCTATCATAACCAATGATCTTATGAACATTCTTGTGTCAGTACTGGTCATTACATTTTCACAAGCACAAGAGTTCCTCTAGGTTCTAGAGTCTAGGATGTAAGTCTAGGAATCTTGACCTTCAATAGCACCTTCTTTTCCCTAAAGTGATTGTATCAATGTATACCACCACTAGCAACCTGTAGGAGTTTCTTTGGTTGTCCTTACCAACTTAACTCTTAACAATTAATTCCCAGCTAAACTAACTTGTTACCTCCTAAACTGCAAATCTGATCACCTATCTATCTCATAATAATCCTCCTTATTTACTTGTTTCTTTCCCAATTTATGTGGCCTTTTCTGGCAGATTTATTCTTTTATTTATTCATATTCATATGTCTACATTCATGTATCTTATCTCTGTGATAGGATTTACTATGTTGTATTAGAAATATAATCATGTGGTTTATCCAGATATGTACCTCTTTTCCTCTTTCAGCCTCCCCACATTTCCTTGTCCCTTTGAAGTGTAAATTCCCTAAGGAGCAGAAGCTGTTCTTATATTTCTTGATACCTTGGTTGAGCACATAGTAGGCGATACCTTATTTTTCATAGACTATTTGTAATTTTTAAAAGTGTAGGTTCACTTTTAGTAGAAGGATCTTCAAATTTAATGTTTTAATTTTTTCACTTGTTCTTTCTGTAAACTGTTTCAGATTCTGATCCATTTCCATTTTTAGCTGAATGTACCCCTCTCCTATGGACAGAGTAGCATTCAGGTCTGTTCATATCTGTCATCTAGGGTGGCCAACTTCCCCTGATAGGAAGAAAAACAATAAACTTTCTCTACAAATCCCAAAGCACTTTGGTAAGATAGTTTTTCAGTGAAAGTATAGTCCTTTGAAGCTCTAGTTACTACCTCTGTCTGACTTCCTCTGTAATAACTACTGTAAAACTTGTCTTTTCTTTTTTAGACACACACACACACACACACACACACACACACACACTTGAATTTTACTTAAAGTTGCTATTTTCTACACTACCCTACCTTAAAGTAAGATACACTATTAATTAACAGGCAGCATTGGCCAGCAATTAACTGGTAAATTACTACCAAGCACCAAAGCCTCTGTACTAACACTTCTTTTCAACCCCTCTAGAAAAAGTAATCTGGCCTTTAACAGGGAGAAAAAGTAACTGTGTTTCAATACTTCCAGCCTCACCAACCGCAGTAGAACCTCAGCCCACCCAGCAAAATCAGACATAATTCCCCCCAAATACCTCTTCATTTAACAATTGAAATCAATGGAGTACAACAATTTCTTAAGAAAAATGTTGACCCACTTTGGTCTTATATGTAGAATATTTGTGATTTTCTGAACTTACTTTGATTTTTAAAAAATACACATACAGACGCACAGGCATATACACCAAACAAAATAAGCCCCCACTAATAATAATCTAATCTCTAGTTATTGAATGAAAGCTGAAAAGGGGCAATAACAGTAGAAACTAGAAAAAGGGAGAAATTTTATTTAGGGAGCTCACAGGAATAAAATCAGGGGTGTATGTTTTGTTATGTAGACTTCTCTTGGAATTTTGATAAAATACAGATTCTAGATTTTTAATATTCAGAACCTCATGCTTTTACCACTAAGTATTCATTTTTCTGAAAACCCCACAAATAAATTGGGATCTTTTTTGTATATGCAACAATGTCAGAATAGATAAACATTTTTTCAATCCACCCATCAGACAAAGGGCTAATATCCAGAATCTACCAAGAACTAAAGCAGATTTACAAGAAAAAAACAACCCCATTGAAAAGTGGGCAAAGTGTATGAACTTTACAAAAGAAGACATGTATGCACCAACAAAAGTACGAAAAAATGCTCATCATCACTGGTCATTAGAGAAATGTAAATCAAAACCACATTGAGATATCATCTCACGTCAGTTAGAATGGCAGTCATTAAAAAATCTGGAGACAACAGATGCTGGAGAGGATGTAGAGAAATAGGAACACTTTTAAACTGTTGGTAGGAGTGTAAAGTAGTTCAACCATTGTGGAAGACAGTGTGGCCATTCCTCAAGGATCTATAAATAGAAATTTCATTTGACCCAGCAATCCCATTACTGGGTATATACCCAAAAGATTATAAATTGCTCTATTATAAAGACACATGTACACGTATGTTCACTGTGGCACTGTTTACAATAGCAAAGACCTGGAACCAACCCAAATACCTATCAACAATAGACTGGACAAAGAAAATGTAGCACATATACACCATGGAATACTATGCAGCCACAAAAAATGTTGGGTCTGTGTCCTTTGTAGGGACATGGATGAATCTGGAAACCATCATTCTCAGCAAACTGACACACTGCATGTTCTCACTCATAGGCGGGTGTTGAACAGTGAGAACGCATGGACACAGGGAGGGGAGCATCACACACTGGGGTAGGTAGTGGGGAGGGGGCAGGGGAAGGGACAATGGGAGGAGGGAAGGATGGGGAGGGAAAACACAGGGAGAAATCTCTGATGTAGGCAACGGCGGGAGGGAAACAGCAAACCACCATGGCATGTGTGTAACTATGCACCAAGCCTTTGGGATGTGCACATGTACCTCAGAGCTTAAAGTACAATAAGAAAAAAACATAAAATGAATTCATTTTTATACTAATAAATGTTATATAGCCAGGGAATAAAACGGGAGCTTCTCTTCCCTGCCAGTGGTATATTTCCTTACACAAAATTGGTGTTGATTGTAAGAATTCTTTAGGTTGCTGATGCTGCTAAAACCATCTCTAAACAACCTTTAAGCAGTGGTTCAAAGTGTGAACCCTGGAGCTAAACCTTTTTTTATCCAAGTCCTCACTTTCGCATTTATTAGTTCTGTGACCTAGTGCAAGTTATTTAGACTGTGGCTCAGTTTCTTCCTCTATAGGATAGGTGTATTATATTTCATTAGACTGGTGTTGAAAGGAAAAGAATTAAAATAATAAAAGTGTTCCAGAAGTGCCTGACATATACTAACAACTTAGACTTTACTATTATCAGGCTTATTCATATTCTGCTGTTCCTTCACAAAGATTTTATCCACCATGTGAACTGAATTGACTCTTTCTATTAAAGTTGAGCATAAATCATTCCTAGACACATAAAATGACCTCAATAAATATGCATTAATAAATAAGTGAAGGAGTTTATAATCTTGTAAATAAAATGATATTAACAAGATTGTTAATATGGATATTAACAACATTGATAATACAGATAATATTCACATGATTGATGATGCTAACCTGATTGATGGTTTTGGACATGAGCTTTGAAGATTCACATTACGGCTTCAGGACTAGCTTCTTTGCAGGGTTACCTTGTGCTGATTACTTAACCTCTCTGGCTTCAGCTCTTCATCTGTAAAAAGGTGACAATGGTTTTGACCTCATGGAAGATATTAGAAGCATTATGTGAGCAAACACTTGTAAAAGCTCTTTAAAACAGACCTTAGAGGAAGCACTCAATTAGTGCCAGTAAAGTACAAGAACAAATATTATTTCCATGCATTTTTAGCTGTGACTAATGAAAGCTATTCTATATGATACATTTGGCCAGGAATAATGTGTCATGTCCTTGATGAAGGCCTAAAAGTGATTCCTTAAGAAATTAAAATTTGGTGCTGAGATATAAAAATGGTTTACATAAACTTATAAGAGGAACAGTTTAGCTGCCAACCATCATCGTTACTTTGATGATACTAAGCAGATTATGAAAATCTGTATCACCTGAAAGCAACCTTTCTGGCCAGTCTGAATGAGGGAGCTTATTTGTTAGAGAGAGATAATCTCCTTGTGAAACATCTTGAAAAATATAATACTTACAAGTTGTCTGAATAATAGATTGGAATTTCTGTGTTGATTCTAAATATTCTGAGTTTCTTTAATGAACAGAGTATCAAATTATTACCCGATTAGGATATTGTGAATTATTTTATAAATACTCTGAATTACAACCTTTAGGCTATAACCATTTAAATATGAGAGAAAAGTTTAAGATGCCAGGGAGCCCATATTTATTTAGCAGGTGATTTATTCAGCAAGATTTTATGAATTATAGACCAGACTTTTTGGGATTTCGCAATAACACTGCAAAGCAAATACTGTATCCCCTTTGACAGATGTAAAGGCAGAAACTTAGGGAAATTATATAAACTTCCCAAGGTTACTCTAATGAGCAAGATTAAAAGCATGGGCTGTATAGTTTCAGAGATTCCACCACATTTTATTATATTAATGCTACTAAAATTAAAATTCTTTTTAAAAATATCCTTCATAAAAGGGTTTACTTCCTTTACATGGCAGAACTCAGTAGTTTCATACAACACCATTAAGTATATAAATACAATATTACTGCTTATTAATTATATTTTTGAACTTAGGCAAAAGATACCTTAAGACCTTCAAACTTTATTAATTTAATGGAGAAATGTATATAATCTCTCACAGTTAGTGAGTAATTAGAATGGTTAAAACGGCTCTGTAAGTGCCAAGTATCACTACACTTTTAAGTTTAACAGAGCAGGCATTATAATTTCTGGATAGTACAATGACATTTATTAATGACACCTTTATGAAAGAAACAATGATTTTCAGAAAGCTATTTTATCCCTGTGATTGCAGTTTAGCCTTCACACTAGTTAAACTATATTTCACTGAGTAGTAACTAATTGGCCATGATAAGAAACCACTCTGGGGGTGATTTAAGATCAGTTTTTGTCCACTTTTCTGGGCTGCCATTTCCATTTTCCCAGTTCATCCTTCAGCACACACCTCATGGTGCTTGCCCTGGAGATGAGACACGACTCCACCTACTAGGGCAGGACTACAGCTCTGTCTGAGCACCAGCAGCAGTCAGGTGTGTGTGGATTTATTACAGGCTTGATGAGTGAATGATATCGTTAATGTTGCAAGACTGCTTCCATTATACCCTTCCATATGCACCTCCTCATGATTTTCTGACAAATTGTCCCTCTCGGATGAAAACTTTCATGCTTAGTCTTAGCCTGGCAGTACATTTCATTTCCTTGACTTTATAAAGAAAAATTCAGTAATTTTTATCCAAGTGCAAACAACCACCAAGTGATAAGTTCTTATACTGAAATAAACTGCAAAAAGTGTGGCATAAGGTAAATCACAAACTCATACATAGCAAGTGCCAAATGAAGTTCATTAGAATACTAGAAATGTTGCCAGAGAAAATGAAGGATTATGAAAATTAGCTGTTGAATAAAAAAATGCAGAAATTATAGATTTGTTAGTTGATAGGTTTGATACATTGTATAATAGACTAGAGTTGGGGGAAAACTTTAATTCAGTGCCCTTTTTTGTCTATAAGAAGAGACAGAAGTCCAGGAAATTAAAACCATTTGCCCTTGTGGATGGCTCATAGCCAAGAAATAGAATAGATTAAATCACACTGAACTGGCTGGGTGAGGTGGCTCAGGCTTGTAATCCCAGTACTTTGGAAGGCCCAGGAGGGTGGATCACCTGAGGTCAGGGTTTGAAACCAGCCTAGTAAACATGGTGAAACCCCATGTCTACTAAAAATACAAAATTAGCCAGGTGTGGTGGTACGTGCCTGTAATCCCAGCTACTTGGGAGGCTAAGGCAGGAGAATGGCTTGAACTTGGGAGGCAGAGGTTGCAGTTAGCCAAGATTGTGCCACTGCACTTCACCCTGGGCAACAAGAGTGAAACTTTGTCTTAAAAAAAAAATGACATTGAACTTAATATGTGTGTTATCTCCACATATATATTTATTTCTGCAAGTAATAGCGTATAGTATACCTTAAATAACATGACTCTTTTCATAGGACATTTAGGAGAAGAATTTTAAATTTTAAAATGAAAGAAAAGTAATAATCTTAAGAAGGGTTTTTGCTATTTTATTTAAAAAAAGGAAGCATTTGCTTTTCAAAAGCATAATTAAAACATTCTCATATTTGTTGTTTCCAGGCAAAGATAATATTATCTTAATAAAAATCTTATTGTGCAAGAATTTCTATGCATTTATTATTTTGAATAATAGCATCACTGTCCTTTTTTGCTAGTTTGTAAACTCATCATCAGACCTAGTAAGTATTTGTACTGTTTATTAAAATTAGATTTAGTTTTCAGTCTGTGTCAGTATATATTTAATAAGTCTGGGAAATCACCATTAAAGCCCTCTTCTAAATAATTACTCTTTGCTAAGGGCTCTTTATATCTGCTGATAGTTGAAGCTTTGGGGTAGGCAACCACTCCATTCCCAGAAACACTGGTGTTGGGCCATGACACATTTCCAAGAGGATTTAACAGTAATTCAACTTGTCTTTTAAATTCTGTAATCAAATTATGCCATTCAAGGAGTCCATATCTGCTTTCTCACAATTGACATGTTTTTCCATCCAAATTTTTTTATTTTTCTGGGCTTAGGAAATTTTTAAATATGCTAAGCCTCTGTTAGCTCTGAGATCTCTGTATTCCTTCTTGACTTAAACTAAACTGCCAAAGAATCTAACATTTGTTAAAACCCTTTGCATAAACTGATCAGGTTTTTCTTACTAGTGTCATTCAATGAAAGGAAGTATGAAGTCTAAATATCTGTCTATATGTGACCTAAATAGATGTGAGTGTGTATATGTTTTACCAATTGAGGTATTTGTTTTTATTGTGTATTATTGTCCAAAATACATGAGTTTACAAAGCAACATAATTGCTTAAACAACATTTAAAACACACCCATCTCTATTATAATATGCATTTTAATCCAGCACCTAGTGAGTTATAACTTTATCAGTGGAACCTATATTTCAATTAGTTGTTTTTTCAGATATGTTTCATTCCTGATTAAAAGAAATGTTGACAGTTTATGTTTCTCTAAGAACTTTGCTGTCAAGTAATTAGCGCACCACATAAAATAAACAAAATTCACATTATACCTCAACAGATTTTATAAATGTATGTAAGGCATATGAATACTTAGATTCTTGAAGAAATAGAATGCTAATGTTAGTCAAGAAGGAAAAGAAGAAGTACTCCTGAAACAGTGTGCATCACCTCTTTTTCTCACACAATATGGCATTTCTATGAGATACATATTAGTATCTCTATATTTAAAATTCAATTTTTTCCCAATTTACCATAGTTAATAAGTGAATTAGATAATATATGAATCCTTAATATTCTAACACAGTAGGCCAAATTTGTTCTACCTCTTTGGGAATCATTCTTATGTTGATATTATTCATATGTTGATTGAGCAAAAAGGCAGCTTTCCTACCTGGCAATATTCTCTTATTTGAAAATGATTTAATAAATTCACATATAAGTTCTCATAAATTTTTATAGAGACATAAAATCAATTTTTTAAATTTTTCAATGAAAATAGCTTAATATCTTTGTTAACAATTCGTATTCTGTTGCTATATTTTTTCTTGAGATTCATTATGTTATCAATATCCTATTAATTTATAATAAAATTATAGAACCATGGCACTTTCTATAACTTTTGCTGAACTTCATGCAAATGAAAAATAGTGTATTACATAAGTGTTTCAATAGTCTAGGAAATCATTGGCATGCTCAACTTTTTGTATAATAGCAGCCATTTTAAGTAGGTAGAATATTGCCAGAATGGTATGTAAAAATCAAGAATTCAGTGGCTTATATCAGTGAACATTCATTTAGCTCAGGAATCGCTATGTGAACTGGGCAGTGCCTGTAGGTTTAGCTGATGTTGGCAGGGTCTCCTTTATGGGTCTTCAGTAAGCTTTCTGCTCATCTTGGGGCTAGCTGGTTTAAATGGCCTCATTCGCACATTTGGCAGTCATTTCACTGTTGGCTTCAGTTGATTGAGTTTCATGTCTTTCATCCTCCAGAACACTATCCATTTTTAGCAGAAAAATTTCAAGAAAAAAGTATAGAAATATGCAAGATCTATAATGCCTAGACCCAAAATTGATCTGCCTCAACATCTTGTATTATATTGGCCAAAGTCACAAGTGCAGTTCAAGATCCAGGGGATGGATAGACTCCACTTCACTAGTATCCTAAAAATGCAAACTAAAACAACAGTTAAATATTTTTTTAAAAAAGATTTGAAATATACTTTACTCTTAGAGCTGTATTAGTTTTACAGCAATATTGGATAGTGAGTACAGAGATGTTCCATATACTCACTGCCATCTCACAACCACAGCCTGAACCACTATCAACATCTCATACCAAAGTGATACATTGTCAAAGTGGATGCACCTACATTGACACATCAGTATCACCCAATGTCCAGGGTTTATATTAAGCTTCACTCTTTGTATTAAACATTCTATGAGTTTGAAAGATGTATGACCTGTGTCCACATCTTAATACAAAGATGTATGACATGTGACCACAATTATAGTCCATTATAGAATAGTTTCACTGCCCTAAAAATTCTCTGTGCTCTACCTATTCATCCCTCTTCTCTCTAACCCCTGGCAACCACTGACTCTTTCCCTCTGTCCCAAGTTTTGCCTTTTCCAGGATGTCATATAGTTGGAATCACACAGCATGTAGCCTTTTCAGATTGGATTCTTTCAATTAGCAATTGCGTTTACAGTTTTTCCATATATTTTAGGGCTTGATAGCTTATTTCTTTTCTGCATTGAATAATATTCTATCATCTAGATGTCCCATAGTTTTTTATCCGCTCTCCTAATTGAGGACATCTTGGTTGCATCCAGATTTTGTTAAGTATAAGTACAGCTGTCACAAATATTCACATGTAGATAATAGTATGGAAATAAGTACTTAACTTCTTTGAGTAAATACAAAGAAGCACAATTTGATATGCATGGTTAGAATATTTTCAGTTTTATGAGAAAGTGTCAACTGTCTTCCAAAGTGGCTGTATGATTTTGCATTCCCATCAGTAATGAATGAGAGTTCCTGTTGCCTCACATTTCCATCAGCATTTGATGTTGTTAGTTTTAAATAATACTTTCAAACTTCTCAAGTTAGCTTTTTTCCCTTTTTATATACTAATTTTAATTGTAGAAATAAGACATCCTTCAAAAGCTCTGCCTTAATAATGTATGTGTGTATATGTACTTGTGTGTGTATTTATATTTAGATACAAATATACAACATATGTGCTTTCTAATCAGTTGATATCCCACCATCTAAAATTAACTACTCTGAAATCTTCTTTAAAATAATGACAATGCATAATGATTGTATAGCCATATTTGGTAATACAAGTGAATTTTTCCTTACCTTTTTGAAGAACAATTTGAAATTTATACCATTCTTAGAATGTCAGGTCTTTAAAGGATAATTGCAATATCATGTATGTACCCTAAAAAATAATCAGAAAGGTGAAGAAAAAATTTATGTCCAAAGAAGTGCATCTCATTTTTATATGAGGCAATGTAAAAGTCTAAACAAGGAGAAGAATTAACAAAGCAATAATGCATTTACATGTGTAAAATTAATTATTAAAATTAATTGTCCAAGGAATATTAATAATTTTGAATAAGTACTTATGGGACACTATAAAATGAAAAAATGAGATTAAAAATAATGTATGCAAATTCACTTCAAGCCTCTACAAATAATTGATCAGAAAAAGATATTAAGCCAAAAATCTAAATGTTACGTAGTAAATATCTCTATTGGCACTCTTAGAAGTTTTTTTTTGTTTTTTTTTTTTTCAATTTTCTGCTTGTGTTTTTGGTCATTTATATTCAATGAATATGTGTTTTATAATCTAAAAATAAAAAGCAAAATGTATTTGGAAATATGTGAATTTCACTCTACTATGTTTGATATAAATGGTTTTGATTATTTTCTCTAACTAAAATCTAAAAAGTATTATCAGTGAAAATCTAAATATTTTACAGATCTTATGAAGTAATAATGATACTTAAAATAATATGATGCTAATTTAAAACCCATGTTTCTGTGCTATTGGTTACACTTTACTGGCAATTAGAAATAAGTATTCCATTTTCAAAGTAACAAACTATTTTCAAGATGAAAGGAGACTTTCAAACCTGCCAAGATAGATTAATCCATATTTTGCTAAAGATACATCTGATTTCAGACCGGCAATATTCTGTTTTTCTGATGTCTATCTGCGAAAAATTGTATCAAGTACAAGAGGAAAAAAAATATTGCCAACCTGAAAAAACCTATATAGGAACCCAGTCTTCAGTTATAACGCATTAGATATTTAATAAATAAGTATTTAATGTTCCTCACCAATTATTTGCATATTAAAATGAATTTAGTTCCTAGGAAACAGGCTAGGTAACTAGCAACTTACAAGCTGTATTTTCCTATTGGGTGCAAAGAAGCCAAACTTCGCCATCCTGATTATGTTGTCTTTGGTACTATAAGGATGAACAGACTTGACTCTTCCTCCCAGTAATCAGATCTCATTCCTGCATCTACTATGATACATTTATACCATCCTATGTTGCTTTATGATGGTGATACATTCTGAGAAATGTGTTGTTAGACAATGTTATCCTTGTGTGAACATCATATAGTAGACTTACACAAGTCTGGATGGTATAGCCTACTAAACACCTAGGCTATATGGACTAGCCTTTTGCTCCTAGTCTAAAAACCTATATAGTGTGTTACTGTATTAATACTGTCAGCAATTGTAATACATACCTAAGCATGGGGAAGGTATAGTAAATAGATGGTATACCTCAATATACAGTTAAAGAACAATGGTACACCTGAATGGGGCACTTACCATGAATCGAGCCTGCAGCACTCAAAATTGACCTGGGTGAGTCAGTGAGTGAGTGGTGAGTAACTAACTGTGAGGCCTAGGCCATCACTGCCCACTACCGTAGACTTTATAAATACTGGATATGTTGCTTACACTAAATTCATAAGAAAATTTTCTCTTTCTTCAATAAAAAATTAATCTTTATCTTATTATAACTTGTTTTACTTTATAAACTTTTTAATTTTTAAAACTTGTTTTTATTTTGTAATAACACTTACCTTAATACAAAAAAATTGGACAGCTGTATTTGTATTTATATTCCATAAGCTTTTTTCTATTTTCTCTTCTTTGTTTTCTTTTTTTGCTTTCTAAACTTTTTTTTTTTTTAATAAAGACACAAATACACACATAAGCCTAGGCCAACACAGGATCAGGATAATCAATATCACTGTCTTCCACTTCCACATCTTATCCCACTGAAGGTCTTTAGGGCCAGTAACATGCATAGAACTGTCATCTCCTAGGATAACAATATCTTCTTCTGAATTGCCGTAACAATGCCTCCTAAAGGACTTTATATAACAGAGGCTGTTATATAGTTAACTATCTTTTTATTTAATAAGTAGAAAGGCTATACTCCAAAATAATGATAAAAAGTATAGTACAGTGAATACATAAGCAAATAACATAGCTGTTTGTTATAATTATTAAGTACTATGTACTGTACATAATTGTAAGTGATATACTTTCACAGAATTGACAGCAAAGGAGGTTTGTTAACACCAGCATCACCATAAACATGTGAATAATGCATTGCAATATCATGTTATTAAAGTTATATCACTACAGAGCTACAGGAAATTTTCAGCCCTTATGAGATCACTGTAATATATATGATCCATCCTTAACTGAAATCTTGTTATGGCAGTGCATGATTGTATATACATATTTTAAAACAGGGCATTCCTTTCACAGTTGGTAAGCTTCATTCATTTAATTTACCTTGATAATTTTATTTTGCATATTCTTTACTTTTGGTTAAATGCAAAATAAATTTATAAGTCTTATAAAATAGCAAACTCATGTAGTTCTACCGTAACCACTCTAGGGACAACCTCTTTCATTTAGTTTTTTAATATGTTTTACCCAATCAAGATTTCTACTTGAAATTCAATCTATGTGTTATATAAAGAGCTATCTTCATGTGCCCATTGGGAAAAAAGGTATACATTCAGTTCTTCCTAAAGATCACCTTTAAAATAGCAAGTGCAGTATTCTATGCTATTATACTGAAATAATTTACAAATATGTCTTATTTTCAGCAAAATTTGTGAAAGAACAAATATTATTTATTGACACATCACTTTTATTTGGATATTCTCCACTCTTAAAAATAAATCACTGTAGTCTACTTCATTAGAATTGCCAAAAAAATCATTCCTGAGTTTTATGAACCTCAGTGTCTATTAGATTTCCTACTGCTAATCCCCTAGTTCTTAGGTAATTCTGTACTCATATGGTCTATACTTTTAAAGTAATTTTTCAGTAATAACTTATCAAATGGAGAAATACTGAGACTAAAGGCAGACAAAAACTCAAAAACTGCATATGCCTTGCAAACTTTCACCAATATAAAATTCAACTAAAACCAAATCCTTACATTTAGGAGAGATCTGACCTTCTCTTTTGAGAATATCAAATATAAAATATCTTGCTTAGTCACATCAAAAGTAAATAATAAATATGTTTCCTTCACTTGTTCATGCAATTACATGCAGTCTGTTGTTCCACAGGGATGCATAGTGTTCAAGATAATTCAATGCAACCCTGTGTATTATTTATTGGAGACTATATAGAATGTAAATGTCTGATTTCTCTGTTTCTTAGGTAAAGAAAATGTATTCTAAGTACTTTCTAGTCAGCTGTTGATAGTTTAGATATTGCTATGTTACCTAAAAACAAATGATTATTCAAAAGTTAGTCCAATTTTTTGGTCATTCCTCATGTTGAATGTTGTCCCCAAAATTCTTCTCTTTCACTTTAATTCAAGTCTTTGTAATAAAAGCCTATGCATGTAGAGCTCTGCTTTGAGATAAGGTAAGCTATACTAGTATGGTCATAATTTTTCAAATGGTATGGCTAATGGAAAAAATAATGTGTGACTCAGATAAGTTCTTTTCATTTCCCTAAAGCTAGTATCTAGACACGTACTTTGTTCTTCTTGTCCTGGTGGTATGGGGACTGCTCTCATATCAACTTTCCATTGCAAGCAACTCACAGTCTTATTTAGGGTCAATTGTATTATGTACGTAGAGCAAAGCTTTGAGATTTTGGTTCATTTATATAGCTCTACATTCTAAAGAAGTGATAATTCAGTAAGATGTCTGACAGCGAGTTACATCAAAGCATTTTGCCTTACTATTTTGTTTTATAAACATTTATCTATAATTTTTTTTATTGTACTTTAGGTTCTGGCTACATGTGCAAGTCATGCTGGATTGTTGCATAGGTACACACATGGCAATGTGGTTTGCTGCTACTATCACCCTGGCACCTGCATCTGGCATTTCTCCCCATGTTATCCGTCCCCAACCTCCCCACCCCCCACCGCCGTCCCTCCCTTGGCCCCCCACCAACAGACCCCAGTGTGTGATGCTCCCCTCCCTGTGTTCTCATTGTTCAACACCCGCCTATGAGTGAGAATATGTGGTTGTTTGATTTTCTGTTCTTGTGTCAGTTTGCTGAGAATGATGATTTCCAGATTCATCCTTGTTGTATAAAAAGTTTCCCTGTCAACAAATATAGAAATTATCAATCTAAAGTCTAGGTCTCACTCCTTCTGTCATTTCTTCAGAATATTGGTAGTGATATCAGAAGACATTTGTTTTCCAAATGCCCATGTGAGTGCTGATATTATTACTTCTAAAAATAAGTCTCTCTTAGCTATTTCATGAGTACTGTGGATAAAATTTGTTCCTGAGAGTTATTTGCCTCTGTCTATAAAATATCCTGTTGCTAAATCCCTAGCTATTAGGTAATTCTGCATTCATTTGGCCCACACTTTTTAAGTGTCACTAAGTAGAAAAATACCAAGATTAGAAGCTTGCTATTTGGTATTTTTGGTTGCAAAATTGTATCTTCAGATCATCTGTCCTTGAAGTCCAGCATATTCCTGGCAGCCTCCTGATAGCAAAGTAGTGTTTGCTCACAAACTGTCATGCATAAACAAATATGCACACACACAAGAGGAAAACAAAAACCTCTAATTTTAGTGAATTCAGAGATTAAATATTCAAAAGAACACTCCTATATTCCAAATAGTGACCTGAATCTGAATTCTGAAGCTCTAAGCAGGATTTAACAGTTTCGGCAATCAGGACCTCTCCTGACCTTTTGTTCTTATTTGGTCTCTCAACTAAAACACGGAAACTAATTGGCCTGTATTTGTGCCTGGCAGGGAGTAGGATAAAGAACAGTTTATGACGTGTATTTTCTAAGCTGCAGGTGCCTTAAATCTGTCTTGGGTTCCATTGCTTTTTTTATGTAGATGAGAACCAGAATAGAAATTACCTCTCAGAGAAAGCTGACTGTTGCTAAAATTGGGTCAGGTAAGTTTTAAATGGAAAACATTAGAAGAATAGGGGTGAAGAGTATCCACTGCTATTTTGAGTTTACTGTTAATGTGTTGAAAGGCATTTATTTTCTGTGTCTTCTGACTTCATACAATTCTATTCATGTTAAAAGTAGGCACCTTCCTTTTATTACATACCTATTCATGATTTGTTAATTTAATACATATTTACACTATTGTAAAACCAATTCTTTGAAGACCAGTGTGGAAAGATAACCTAAAATTAATGGAGGCAATATTATATAAAGAGAGTTTTTGGTTATTAAATAATAATCATTAATATTTATATAATTATAATCTAAGATTTCATGAATCAAAAATTGTGATTGCATTGAATTATGTTTAAAACCTTCTTTGAATAAACAAAATTGATTTTACATATAAGCTGTCC
This sequence comes from Plecturocebus donacophilus, assembly GCA_004027715.1. Lineage (NCBI taxonomy): Eukaryota > Metazoa > Chordata > Mammalia > Primates > Pitheciidae > Plecturocebus > Plecturocebus donacophilus. The sequence continues at coordinate 26,196 of PVKP010001836.1, forward strand.
TTTAAAAATAAATCTACAAAATTAATATAGAAGATGTAGTTATGCATTAATGATTGGGGCATGTATGATAAGAATGAGACTAAAATTAAATTTGATCATATAAAGTACTTGAATATCAAATGTAAAATATATTTTTATGCATTTTATTTATATCTTCATTTATTAATTGGTATTTTACAATATTGTCAATGTAAGACCAATCATATTTACTTGCAGAAATATTCTGGAATATTACCTGAGAGATATGACTTGGAATTTATTATATTCATCTCAGTGATTGAGCCAAGGGTTTAATTCTGCTTAAAAGAATCCACTCCTTATTGTGTACTTCAATGCTGTATTTAAAATTTTTAATTTTTAAAAAAATTAAAAAAATTTTTTGAAGGGGTCTTGTTCCATTGCCCAAGGGGAGTGCAATGGCATGATCTCGACTCACTACAACCTCCACCTCCCGGGTTCAAGCGATTCTCCTGCCTCAGTCTTCTCAGTAGCTGATATTACTACCACACCTGGCTAATTTTTATTTTTAGTAGATGGGGTTTCACCATGTTGTCCAGGCTGGTCTAGAGCTCCTGGCCTCAAGTGATTCGTCCACCTTGGCCTCCTAAAGTGCTAGGATTACAGGTGTGAGCCACTGCACCCTGCCCCTAAACCTACTTATAAGAGTACAACATACATACACTACATAAATAATCAAGAATAAAATTTTTTAAATTCTCATTACTGAAGGATGTAGATCATTTGGCTAATAATGTAACAGTAAATGTGTCTTGTTTGAATTTTTTTAATGGATTCAGTAATACATAAAAATCGTCATAGTGTTATATCCTGTGGTAAATAGCATAAAAATATTTACTTGTTTTTGATTCAAAATTATGTACTTATTTATGCCTAAGAGAACATATGAATATTGAACATAAATGGACAGTTTCCACTAGAGATGAATAGAAATTTTGCTTCCAAGTAAACAGAGTTTGAGACAATGACTGTTAATTTAAATATATCTATTCAAAAGCAGTAAATATTAATAAATCGTTTTACTTTTCCAAAGAAAACCTTTGATTTTTTAAATGGTAGCTTTAGTTACTCTGTTTATATTGATTCATATATTATCACAGGTCAGCAGAATCATATAATATTGTATAGTTTGAGCTATATCTTTTTATTCAAAAAGTACCCAGTACAATCTCTTATTTGGCGTATAACTATAATGAGGAAATAATGTCATTGTAGTTACAGAAATAACCAAATAAATAATAAAATACATAGTTATGACAATTATATATCATGATTATAGCTAATGAGATTTTTCACATTAACTCATTTCTCTTAAAAGCTCAGTAAAAGAGTTGTCATTATTATCCTCACTTAGGAGTTAAATTAACTTACTCAAAGACACACAGTAAGTTAACAAATATTTAGTCTAACAAAATTTCAACTCAGTCCAAAGATGCTGTATTACTATGGTTGTTGATTGTCATTTACTGTTAGATTTGAGACTATTTATTCATTTATTATTTTATAGAACAGTGATCATTTTAAAGATCTTGCCTTGCCAGTACTAAATAACCAGTTTAGTCCAAGTTCTTAACTAAGATGGCTAAGTATGATCTGTGATTCCTCACTATTTACAGTAAATTCCTGTTGTGATCAAACCTAAAGGTGACCTTGAGAAATTTATCTTAAGTGATTACAGCACCATGGACAAGGATACAGATGTGGTCTCATTACAGAATACTTTTTTTTTGCCACTGTAACTAGTAGGCAAACTAGTTATTTTTAATTACATTCCCAGGATAATCGTGGAGGCTATCTAGAGCTCAGTAGAGTCACAGGATACTTAGAAATGTCCAGATCATAATTATTATGCATCACAATTTTGAAAGTTAAATAATAGATTAGAAAGAATATTTTAACAAATTTCTAGGAGGAGTTTGAATAGAGAAAGTCTGAAAGAAGTCAAAGTATGTAATCACACTAGTACAGTATTGGGAGCGAGAAACCAAAGCATTCTGAAATGCTAACATAAATTTTTAAATCACATTTAGAACAATTGTGAAAACATATGCTGTATAATTATGTTATTTTATATATGATGGTGCCAATGTTCCTAAATAAAATATACAAGCAGAACAGACAAGTTAAAGCAAAACAAGTCAATATAGCACAAAGTGTAATAGCTCAGTTTTTGTACTTAAACAATCACTGCTTTTTCTCCTTTCTAGCTGAATGAATTTGAACAAGTTTTTAAGATCCTACATATGTCGGTATCAACTTCTTTTGTTGTTTTTATAAAAAGGTAATAATAGCTAACTCATTTGATATTTTGATGATAAAATGTAAATAGCACCCTTAGCAGAGATATCTTAAAATGATGGCTGTTTCAGATTGTAAAAAAAATACATATATATATGAAAATCACCAAATAAAAAATTCATAACAACCCAAAATAATGCAAATAAAAACGCATAAGCCAAAACACTGAAAAAGTTTCTACATTTATCCTAATTAATGGAAAGAAGTGATATAATAGGTTTTTTTAAGTTATTATACTTTAAGTTCTGGGGTACATGTGTAGAACGTGCAGGTTTGTTACATAGGTACACACATTCCATCGTAGTTGGCTGCACCCATCAACCCAACATTTACATTAGGCATTTCTCCTAATGCTATCCTTCCCCTAGCTCCCCACCTCTGACAGGCCCCAGTGTGTGATGTTCCCCTCCCTGTTTCCATGTGTTCTCATTGTTCAATTCCCACTTACAAGTGAGAACATGTGGTGTTTGGTTTTCTGTTCTTGTGTTAGTTTGCAGAGAATGATGGTTTCTAGCTGAATGAATTTGAACAAGTTTTTTTGTTTATTTGTTTGTTTTTCTTATTGTACCTTAGGTTCTAGGGTACATGTGCAGATCATGCAGGATTGTTGCATAGGTACATACATGGCAATGTGGTTTGCTGCCTCCATCCCCCCGTCACCTATATCTGACATTTCTCCCCAACCTCCGCATCACCCCCTGCTGTCCCTTCCCTGGCTCCCCCCATCAGAACCCAGTGTGTGATGCTCCCCTCCCTGTGTCCATGTGTTCTCACTGTTCAACACCCGCTATGAGTGAAAACATGCAGTGTTTGATTTTCTGTTCTTGTGTCAATTTGCTGAGAATGATGGTTTCCAGATTCATCCATGTCCCTAAAAAGGACACAAACTGATCATTTTTTATGGCTGCATAGTATTCAATGGTGTGTATGTGCCACATTTTCCTTGTCCAGTTTATTGTTTATGGGCATTTGGGTTGGTTCCAGGTTTTTGCTATTGTAAACAGTGCCTCAATAACATATGTGTGCATGTGTCTTTATAATAGACCAATTTATAATTCTTAGGGTATATACCCCGTAATGGGATTGCTGGGTTAAATGGAATTTCTATTTCTAGGCCCTTGAGGAATCGCCACACTGTCTTCCACAATGGTTGAACTAATTTACACTCTCACTAACATTGTAAATGCATTCCTGTTTCTCCGTATCCTCTCTGGCATCTGTTTTCTCCTGGTTTTTTAATGATCACCATTCTAACTGATGTGAGGTGGTATCTCAATGTGGTTTTGATTTGCATTTCAATAATAACCAGGGATGATGAGCATTTTTTCATATGTTTGTTGGCCTCATATATGTCTTATTTTGAAAAGTGTCTGTTCATATGCTTTGCCCAATTTTAGATGGATTTTTTTTTCTTATAAATCGGTTTTAGTTCTTTGCAGATTCTGGATATTAGCCCTTTGTCAGATAGGTAGATTGTGAAATTTTTTTCCATTCTGTTTGTTGCTGGTTCACTCTAATGATTGTTTCTTTTGCTCTACAGAAGCTATGGAGTTTAATTAGGTCCCATTTATCTATTTTGGCTTTTGTTGCCAATGCTTTTGGTGTTTTAGTCATAAAGTCCTTGCCTATGCCTATGTCCTGAATGGTTTTGCCTAGGTTTTTTTCTAGGGTTTTTATGGTGTTAGGTCTTATGTTTAAGTCTTTGGTCAATCTGGAGTTAATTTTAGTGTAGGGTGTCAGAAAGGGGTCCGGTTTCTGCTTTCTGCACATGGCTAGCTAGTTTTCCCAACATCATTTATTAAACAGGGAATCCTTATCCCATTGCTTGTTTTGTCAAAGATCAGATGGTTGTAGATGTGTGGCATTGCCTCTGAGGCCTCTGTTCTGTTCCATTGGTTCTATATCTCAGTTTTGGTACCAGTACCATGTTGTTTTGATTACTATAGCCTTGTAGTATAGTTTTAAGTCACATAGTGTGATTCCTCTGGCTTTGTTATTTTTGCTTAGGACTGTCTTGGCTATGCAGGCTCTCTTTTGGTTCCATACGAAGTTTAAGGTGTTTTTTTCCAGTTCTGTGAAGAAGATCATTGGTAGTTTGATGAGGATAGTGTTGAATTTATAAATTACTTTGGGCAGTATGGTCATTTTAATTTGAACAAGTTTTTAAGATCCTATATATGTTAGTTTTGTTAACTTCATTTGTTTTTTTAAAAAGGTAATAATAAGATAATAATAGCTAACTCATTGGATATTTTGATGATTAAGCATAAATAGCAGCTTTAGCAGAGAGAAGACCTACAACCATAAAAACCCTAGAAGAAAACCTAGGCAATACCATGCAGGACATAGGCATGGGCAAAGACTTTATGACTAAAACACCAAAAGTCAAAATACACAAATGGCATCTAATTAAAGAGCTTCTGCACATCAAAAGAAGCTGTCATCAGAGTGAACAGGCAACCTACAGAATGGGAGAAAATTTTTCCAATCTATCCATCTGACAAAGGGCTAATATCCAGAATCTACAAAGAACTTAAACACATTTACAGGAAGAGAACAAACAACTCCATCAAAAAGTAGGCAAAGGATATGAACAGTGAAAATGTGATAAAGTTGCATACACTAAAAAACATATATTATTGGAGAAAAATCAAATAAATGAGACAGAAATAAAACCATGGAAACAACCCCCAAAACCTGGGAAACGTGATCTGTATGTACATGTACTCTAGAACTTAAAGTATAATAATATTTTTAAAAAGAATATTAAGAGGAAATACTTAGAGATATAATGTAATCAATATCCAGTTTAGAATATAAAATTTTCAAATAAGAAAAAAAAATTTAAAAACTCAAAGGCAAATGAAAGTTTATAGTATAAAGGTAATATTCAGCCATAAAAATTATTCTAGTAGATATTAATGCTCATGTTATCACTTATGAAAAATAGATCAACAGCAAGACAGAGATTGATAATAATTATAAACCTAACAAAAAAGATAGAAATTTGTAAAAAAAAAAAAAAAATTAAGTAGTAAAAAAAGTCATTATTTAACTACGAATAAAAGCATATTCCCAGTCTTTGAGTGAAAAGCATTGTGCACTACAGAGTTGTATTATACATACACAAAGGGTCTTCTCTTCCAGGATAAATTAGCTTCTTTTACCTCATTTCCTCTGAACTTTCCTTGAATTCTAAATTCTTTATAGTGTATTTTATAGGCTCTTTCCTTGTCAGACTGCTTAAATTTTGTCTCTGGGTGTTGTGTTCACCTATTTCTCTTTTCACTGTACATGTTCTTCCTGAGTGATCTCATCAAGTGGTTCAGCTCTGTTTTTAAATTAAACCAAGCAAACTAACAAAGGAGCTCTGTCTGACATCTCTAAATTTCAGGCTGATATGGAGCTGGAGGCCATTATCTTTGGCAAACTAACAGGAATAGAATACCAAATGCTTCATGTTCTCACTTATAAGTAGGAGCTAAATGATGGGATTATGTGGACACATAGAGGGAAACAACACACACAGGGGCCTTCAGAGGGCGGAGGGTGAAAGGAGGAAGATGATCAAGAAAAATAACTAACAAGTTCCAGCCTGAATACCTAGAGGATAAAATAATCTGCACAACGAACCTCTATGACACAAGTTTACCTTTGTAACAAAGTGGCACTTGTACCCATGAACTTAAAAGGTTAAAAAAAAAAAGCAAGAAACAAAAAACAGTTGCTGGAGAACCCCACCAATCTGTCCCCAGTATCCTGTCATTTGGAATTTGCCCAGAGTAAAACTTGCCTCCTTATTTCCCTAGCTTTCCCTGACTCCTGAGTTCCCTAATTTTATTGAAGGGATTTACATGGTCTCTTCTATAGTTATTTTTATTAATCAGGGTTTTCCCGACAAACAGAAGCAATAGGATATATATAGAAAGAAAGTCACAAGGAGAGATATTATGGAATTGGCTCACATACTTGTATATTAGAGACTGAAAGTCCAAAATTTTTGGATTAGGCCATTTGGCAGGAAGACCAGGGAAGATATGATGCTTTAGTTCAAGTTTGAAGATAATCTGCTGGCAGAATTCTGTCTTCCTTGAGGGAAGTCAGTCTTTTTTCTTTTAAAATCTTTAACTGACTGGATGAGGCCCACTCATATTATGGAAGATATTATGCTTTACTCAAAGTCTGTTGATTTAGATGTTGATTATATCTGAAATATATTTATCTAGCACCACCACACCAGTGTTTGACAGAATATCTGGGTGCTTTGGCTCAGCCAAGTGGACACATGAAATTAACCATCACATAATTTAGATAGCTTCCTAACTGACCCACTTGAAATCTACCCTTCCTATTGTAATTAGAGGGAACCATCTAAAATGTACCCACTTGGTCTATCTTAAAATATTTCTAAGCCTTTTCATTGTCTAGTAGACAAAGTCTAGTAGGCTCCTTAACACAGCATACATCTTTTATAACCTAATTCATGCCTAACTCTTCTGCCTCACTTACACCACTAAATAGCCAAGATTTTATGCTCCAGTAATGAACAGCTGCTGGTAGATGCTTTTGCTTTTACAATTCCTGCTTCCTGAAAGGCCTTTTGTGTTATACTTAAGGAGAAAACTTATAATTATCCTTCTAACATCTGCTCTGATACTTTCTCCATATAAAGTACATCAGCTATTTAAGGTTTACAAACACCTTTTCTTATGTTAGTAATTTCACCATAGAAATCCTAGAAGGAGTGCCACATTTCTCACTTCCACAGATTGGGTTAAGTTTCCTTAGGATTGCCCATGGCATCTAGAATGTTCTGCTCTTACTTCATGTAAATCATCATATCAGATGTTTCCGTTTATGTTTTATTCATTCCAACTTGACTGTAGAGTTTCTGAAAACAAACACTGTGTGTTATTTGTATTTATATTCTTAAGAATTTAAATACAGCTTGACATAAGTTGTGCATAATAAATCCATTTTCAGGATTGCCTTAACTAAACATCAAAATCACTCAGAGGCATGATAAAAATAAGTAAATATAGCAAATACAAATGTAAGATGGAGGACAAGCTGACATGTTTCAATAATTATAACTATTCTAACAGAAGATAAGGGATATTTGAAAATCTGCACCAGATAGAACATCTATACATATACTTTGCAATTATATTCTCTCATAGTGATAGATGTCCAGTGGGCCTAATTAACTTTAGTAGTGTTAATCTTGAATCATTTAGAGTAGAGAGTACAGCAATCAAATTTATAACTCAGTTAAAAATATATGTGATGTAAAAAACCAAAGCAAACAAAAGAGCTGTACTTGGAGATAGAAGTCTGTTTCTATTCTCATCAATTCATTTCTCCATGCCCCTTCCTCCTGACAAGGACATAGAATTCACCCTCCCATGTTTACACCTTCTTAATAAAAACTATAACAGCTCTTTAGAGTTCACAGTTTTTCTCATGGTAGTAATTTCCCTGTGCAAACCTTACATGAAGGGGAACATTCAATGACACAGTTGAACATGATCAAACTCATATAATTAGCATGTTTTCTTTCAATAAGGCACAGTAAGAAATAGAGAACAGAAGTACATCTCCGATGGATGGTAAGGAGAGTGTAAGGAGAATTTTACCTGTTCCAGGAGAAGAGCTCAAGAAGGGAGAAAAAAAGAAAAGAAAAGAAAAAAGAAAAGAAGAGTCATACTAGGGTTCTTAAACTTCCCTAGGGAAAAAATGAGGCAAAATATTAAAATAGCATCTTTGTTGAAGAAATAGCTTAAAACTTGTATTTTCTCTCTCTCTCTCTCTCTTGTTTGGCTCTTTGGGAGCAAAGTGCTTTACAGAGAGCCCCCACATTGACATAGGTTGCCCCAAAACTGAGTGGAAATATGGTTGGCATATTTAGACAGAGATATGCAAGGATACTGCCATAGACCACCCCCCCGCAATCTTTGAAAATGGTGTGATAGTGAAGAAATGCAGTTCTTACGTGCTCCCAAGATGATGAAAATTAGTTATAATGAGAGTGAGTAAGGCTCTGATTAGACTTCTGAAGTTCTGCAGGAGGTAACTCTATTGCAGAGCTTACAGAGTAGACATTCTTAACCAGGAGATGGATGGTGAATACTGCTGGGCATTCAGAAGAGCTGTGAGAGACATGATGGGGCTATGTCAGCAACAGGAGCAATTGCATTGCCTGGCTTGTGTCAAAATCACGACTCATGCAATTCTTCTGCCTTCATAGTTCTAAGGAGAGTATTTTGAATCTTCTTTTTATATATTCTTGGCTTAAAACCTACTTTATATTTTTATAGCTTCATGGTGACTAAAATGCTTTATAGTAGGTCACTCTTCTGTTCAACAGTGAAGACTAACATTAAAATAGTTGTTGCTATTTTCTTTCTTGTGGCACTTGTATCTTCATATTAATCCATGATGAAATTGAGGTTGAATGGGAAAATATGGAAAGTCCTTAGTTTTGTTAAAATGCTCATCATGATCTTCTATACTTATACATAGACACACAGACTGCTTTGAGCAGCATATACCAGGGTCAAAGGAATGATGTTTAAATGCTTCTATTTCCTTGCTATCCAAGGAAAAAAAGTCACCAGTTGAAGACTTTTTGGAGATTTTTCAGTTGGCTTAGATTACAAAAATTCCTCTAAAATTCCTATCAGTTTTATTTTCATTTAAAATTTTATTTAGTAGTAATTTCTATATGCTAAGGAGCTAGTTTTATTTGATCTGAACCATGAAAAGAAATCAAAAGTAGATGTAGTTCAAATAACAGAACTTTTATTTTAGATCACATTTAGACAGCATTTGCTTTTTGTATGTGTTGTATGTTTACATTGTAATGCAGAAGTCATAAAATCAATGATTCAGATCACTTTTTCTGATATTATAGTAATTTTGAACATAATTTAATAATTCCTTTTACTTTTTGCTAGATATATTTTCTTATCGACATAAATGAATTGTTCCTTTTATCTATGCCATATTTGACACAGCATCCTTGGCTTGAAATGTACCTTTCCATTAGAGTATAATTGCAACACAAAAATGTGATATACTCCAAAATACACTTTTCATATATATGCTCTAAATGAAATGCAGAATTTCTAGACTATTTTGAGACTTAATGTTTATTTTGAATGTATTTGAGTGTATTTTCCCAGTTTTGTTCATTTTAAACTGTAATCTGTCAAAGCTATCCTTTACCACCCAAGCTTATTGATTAATCATTTTATTATTTTATATTTTGAAACTACGTCAGATGATCAGTAATTTGTAAAATAGTACAGAGTTCCCATGTACTCCCACACAGATTCCCTGAATGATAATATTTTACATAACCATCATGATTTTTAATATTCCTTCATGAATATTTCTCTTAGATAATTAAAATACAATTATCTCTTGCTTTGTTCCCCTGTATCCCTAGTCCATTCCCCAAAATGGTTCCAGAAATATCTTTAGAAATTCCAGTGTCACTCATCTTAATAAAATTGTGTGCAACCTTAGAATAATAGAACAATAAGATGATATTTATAAATGAAAGCAAAAATTAAGTGACTTATAAATCTAACAAATTTTATTTCCCTTTTCATAAAAGTTATGAAGACTTAACACTGCAAAAGAAGTTTAATAATAGGATTTCTTTCCTACATATTTATGTAGTATTTTGGGGTAGATGAAATAATTTTAATTATAGCTTATGTTGGGCACAGGAGGAAATAATAAAGATTGTCATTGCTAATCAAGTGAAATCCATGATGTGACCTTTTGCCAGATGTAATCTTTTTTCATATTATGGCCCATTGCATTTACTTTACTAATAATATTCTTAGATGCATGCTTAGTTACATAGAGGTTTTAGGAGAAAGCAACCAGATTACTTTTTTACTGTTCATGGAAATATATTAAACTTTCTTTTAGCCCACATAGATGGCCTACAATTAAAAATAAGAAAACAATGCTTTTTTTAAAAACATAGAACATTTCAAATCTTTCATAATCATAAATAATCAAATCTAAATAACTCATAATTTCAATGATATCACCTGAGCCCTAAACAAAATGTTCATACTGCTTTAGTTGAATCAATTATTTGTGTACAGTTAATGTATAAACAGATGCAGAAAAGCAGGCACAAATTATTGAATTAAGCTTTTATACTAATAAAAATCACAGAATATTACTAAGCAAACCTAGAAGGTCCAGGGACTTTATTGAAGAGATATGTGATTTTCATATTATTGATTCAACTTCAAGTGTAAAATAACTAAGAATAGTAATGTTGAGCTGAGAAACTGCATTCCTTCCCTTATGCTTATTCATCAGATGGTACAGTATTTGATGTTTTGAGCAAAAATTTTCAAAAATCACAATATTAGTAATATCAACCTAAAATATTTAGGGTTCTGTGATGTGCAACAGATATGGAAAAGGATATACAAATTGTACTTTCTTTCATTGAGTTTATACTCAGTTTGAAGGTGACAGAATTGTATACTCTTACCCTTGTACCCTTTTCCCTCCCATGAAGGCAGATGGCCAGTTTTGATTAAGGTTCCTCTTCTCTTCTGTGCAGTAATTAGCCATTTACTCAACAGACTCCTGTCCTAGATCATGAGCACCTCAACAATAAGACTCATTCTCATTTGGTTAATGTCCCATCCCTGTAAAATGTTCCTCATATATTAGATGATCAAAAACTATTTAGTTATTGATTAGATAATGAAAGAAGAAAAGAGTGAAGGTTAATAATGCAAGATGACAATGCTAAAACCTAAATATACAGTTCTACTCAGAAACTTTCCAGTGAGGAGAAATAGTCACTTATCTCCTCTCAAATATTAAAAATTCCAGAGAGTTTAGATAATTATTCTTGCTTGGAGGAAAAATGTATTTTGATAAATGTAGTTTAAACTAATCATCTGCCATGGATTGCAGAAACTATAATGTAAAAGTAGAAAATATTATGTTGATGGATAAAACAGTACACTTAGATACCAGAAATGAGCCTGGCTGATCTAGATTGGAATCCTCTCCACTCTTCCAAATTTTGCACTTAGAGATTCAAAATTATGTCTTCATGAGTTTCTTTGAAATAATGATCACATTTAGAATGTATCTAAATTTTCCATTTGCTATCTCAGAATAATTTAATGTAATTACGGTTTTCTTCCACATTACTCACTAACATAGAATGTTTTTAAAAATCTCAATCAATCATGAATATAATTCAGTAAACTCTTTAAAAATTAAAGATCTCCAGTGGACCTTTAAATATTTTAATTTGATCAGAATAGGTCCAATTTTTTTTAGTGTTGCTAATATATAAATGAAACAAATTCTCAAAATTTACAGATACATTGGATGTACATAACTAAAATTTTGAAAAGAAAGTAATGCAATTTGGTTGTAGAGAAAAATATATTTGTCCTGCTTGCTGTAAGAACTGGCAAAGATTGAAAGTTGTAGATTGAATTGTTTACAAAATGACATTATCTGACATTCCAAGTGAGTTCAGAGCAAAAAGATGAAAGCTATGTCATTCAAATTATCAGTAGTGAGTCAGGACTTTCTTCATGTTTTTGCAGTCAATTTAAGTGAAATAATTTAAACTTCCTTTTCACTTATTCCATTAAGGAAACACCCACTACAGACACACACACACACACACACACACACACACATACACACACACACACACAAGTGTTCACTGTAAAGTATATAAATACTAGGCCAATTTTCCCCAAACTGTCAATCAGCCAGCTACAAAATACAGATTGTGATAGTTTCCTCTTATATTTTTGTGTATTACCATTTCCTAGGAAGGATATGCTATTCCACTTGCTCTCACAAAGCATAAGAACAGCCATTATTTTAAAATTCCAAGTCAGTTCAGTGTCTGTCTCTCTCACTCATCCAATCTGTGTAGTAATCCTTAAGGACATAGGGAGGTATTCTGTTATTGGTGGCTACAAAGTCCATTCTCCATGTTCTACCTACTAAAGACTACTAGTTAGCTTTACTAAGACTCCATTTAGCTTTACTTGAAGGTTTATTCTAACGAGCATCTGCTGCTGAAAAGTAAATACATTCTTGCAATGGAATTTTTTTCAGATTCTGGGTCTCAGATTAATTTCTTCTGTATAATCTGGATACCTCTGTGATTTTTAGTGCTTTACTTTGATCACACAGACATACCTTGATCTCCAGGTCTTTATAAAATGCCATTCTGGTATTTCCACATTATTTTCAATATGTTCTTTAAGTTTAACTAAAGGAACAACATGGAAAGATTTGTAAAATGTACTTATTGCTAAAGAAAAACGATTTTCTATTTTGAAACCATTAAAATAACTACTTTTATGTTTCATTGTTTGACATTATTAGCCCTGTTTTAAATTATGTTTTATTCCTGAAATTTTAATTGTGACATTCTGTTAAATTAAGGCTGGTTTCATGGATCCCAGTAAATTCTTATTTAGGGACCCAATATTTATCAAACTTATTTAATCTCTTTATTCTTTACATATGATAATATTAATTGCATTAATCAAATTATAGTCTCCTAGGCAATCCTAGTGGATGATCTTAGAAGTTTGAAATATGATTAGGATTTGAGTAAGAAAGGAAATAAACTAGTAGAGAAGGAGACAATATTTAGGATTGAGAGGTAATAAAAAAAGAATGAACTTGATAAATGACATATATCAAGTTACTCTCCATTATCTTAATGGCAATCCTGTGTATCCTGTCATAACTATCAGGGCTATTTTAGAATTTGTATATTTTTGGAAACTTCTGGAGTGCCAGATACTGAGAAATCTCAGGTCTTTTCTTTGTGGCTTCTTCAATCTTGCAGTTTGGTGAGCAGGAGGGAGTGGTGCCTAGTGGTTACTTCACTCCAGTAATTCAGTAAGTGGGAGGGAATGTTACAGCTTTTTCACTCTCACTGTTCAGTGAGTTTCAAGTTCTTGTCTTGTGACCAAGAGGAATGAGGTTTGCAGACACTGGAGAGTAAGGCAGAGTGGAATTTTATCAACCAACACAAAGAAAGCTCTCAGCAGTGAGAGGGGATCTGAAAGTGGGTTGCCAGCTAAGAGGCTGAGTCTGAGGTTTTTATGGGCTTAGAATGGGGAAATTCATGCTGATTGGTTTATGAATAGGATTGGAAAAAGCAATATTTAAAAAGAGGTACAATAGTGTAAAGAACCAATCCAGGGCTGAAGTGCAGGTCGAGGTACTAATTAGGGACTGAGTGCACCAAACAAGAATGGAAGTTCTCAGTCTGGTCAGTGGACTCTATGTGGAACTGGTAGTTTGGTGTTCAGGCTTCACCCTGTCCTGGGCTTGAAGGTCGAGTTTCACCAAGAACTCCTCCCTTGTCTGCCTCCTATTGCTATTATTTTTACATGTGTTCTAGAGCCTTACTTATCCATTATGATCAAGGAATGGATTTTTCTATAGAAGTGAATTGACCTGGTAATGTTACCACTACAATAACTATTAAAAATCATTCTTTTTTAAAAGAGATGTGGTGTCACTATGTTGCCCAGGTTGGACTTGAGCTCCTGGGCTGAAGTGATGGTCCAGCCTCAGCCTCCAGAGTAGTTGGGACTATAGGTAAACACTGCTGTGCCAGTCATATAAATCATTCTTGATAAAAATATTTTAACCTATGGAGTGCCAAAGTTATTTGACTACTTTCTGATGATTCATTTTACTATTAAAATATTCAATAGTGAACCATACAGTTTTACTGCTTTGTGCCAATCTCACTATACTTTCAAAAAAGTTACAAGAGCACTTCTGTATGTGATACATTTAAATGATAGCCAAACATTCAAGAATGCTCTAAAATGTGAATGCGAAGGCAAAAGTGCTCAGGAAATATTTGATCAATTTAATTCAAACTATTAGCAAAAACATGATCAGACAGATAAGATTCTTCTTGACAGAAAAATAGAGTTGAAATTATACATAATATTATTATTTGTTTAATGTATGATCTATGAGCAAGCCGTAAGTTATAAAAAAATTCATATTTGATTACTTATATTTTGAGACTGACTAGAAGACAGAAAGGCATTATTTCAGGGTAATACATTTAAAAAAAATCTTCCCTGTAATTTTTGGCTTAGACCTCTTAAGAATAGGCATGTAATTTTTCTGGGAGTTCAAATGGTTATCTATAATGCCATAATATGCAAATGAATGTTTTGTATACTGGAAAATGTGGAAATATTTATTTAGTGTCTTTCAGATTAAGCATTTGGCAGATTAAAGGTGTTTAAATATTTAAATTTGTTTATGTGTTAAAAGCTTAAAGTCAGTCATTTTTCTTGATCTATAAAATTATTTTTCTTTAATTACAATGCCTGATAAGAAACTCAAATGGATCCAATTTCAAAGTGCATTATATGTTTTAGAAATTTGTCTCAACAGATGCACACAAATACATTTAAATTTTATTATTCTTTACAATAGAGATGAAATTAAGGGGCTTCTTTAGGAGTTAAAGTCAAAAGAGTTTATTAGGGACTCCAGAGAAGCATTTTAAGGAGGAAGATAGAATACAATAGTTGCTAAAATTGTGCTATTTGTCCTGAGAGATAGACTTAACCTTCAGATCTCATGAAACTGATAGAAATATTAGGGCAAAACTAGGGAATTTCTCTTTTTGTAATATGAGTACATTAACAAAAAACCTCTCTATTGCATACCAAGTGCTTTCCTATGTGCGTGTGATCATGGAAAGTGCAATCTTAGATGAGGGCTAATGTATCTTACTGGAGTTCACTACCAAGCTGATTGAAGCTGACAGCCCTGTGCTGTTTGCAAAGAAAACTTCATGGGGAGTTAGGAACAGATGCTAAACAGTATGGCACATTTGCTTTCATGCCGATCACGCATGCCAGCCTCTGGCAGTCTTTATGAGGTCAGAGGATTAGTAAAATTGTAGTCAGCAGGAATACAGGGCATGTAAGTAGAATGAGTCAAGCAGGTGTGCTGGAATGAGTTAGGTATGGGCTTTTCCCAGGTGTGTCTTACTTGCCCTTCAGCATATGGCTATAGGATCATAAAGGGAAAAAACTAAAGCTCAAATAATTCAATCCAAATGATGCAAGTACATATGATTTTATACATATTTAATATAAAGTGGGCATACATGCTGAACTACATATGTGCTGAACTTAATTCTAATATTTCTTTATGAAAATAATGATTATTCATAAAAATAGCTGATGTATGATATAGATCAGTATGAAGCAGAGAAATATGTTGATGAGAAATAATTGAATAGGATCATAAGCAATTTTTGGTTCTGATGGTTCTGATTTTCTAGGTCTCAGCTGACTCATCTGTAAAATTAGGATATTGCACTGGATGATACCTGAGATTCCTTCTAAATATAAAAGAAACCTAATACTTATTTTATAAATTTCAAGATTTTGGCATTTTCTGTTTTGTTTTTTTTTTTTGTCTTTTTTTTTGGCTGGTCAGTGATGCTGTATTATTACATAAGACAGTAGGGCAAGGAATTAAGTGGTTATTAACTGAAAGGTATGAGGCAGGCTAGAAATATAATTTGGGCCAGAGTAGAGAAGGAGGAGATCTTCATCTTCTTCCCACTGTAAATATCAGCTTTCTCATATAAGTGATTAATGGAAGTTGATTCTGTAGTTTGGTTATGTTGGAACAGGGGATTGGAGGATAAAACTAACAACCAAAGAGAAAATCTATTTTAAATAAGAGATAACTAAGGCCCAGAATGGGCAACCAGACTTATTCAATGACACAAAGCTAGGTATAACAGAAATGCACCTTGTATGACGTTTATTTGGTACATATGAATCCATACAATGTTGCCTCATTTAATGTTTTGGAAATTTTGAACTAAGAGAGAGGAGTAATTTGCAGTGGTGCTAACAAACACACAGATGTTGGTATAATCTTAACATGACCTAGTTACTGAAGTCCTGTCCTGTCTTCTTACTACATTGTGTGCTTCCTCATATCCAAGATGGTATAATTCATTCACAAATTTGTCATTGTCAAAAATTGATACTGCAGAAGATTCTGCATTTACAACAGCTTCTTTGACATGTAGTGAATAATTTGGTATCCGTCCATTTTTGTATGTTTTTGTTCTGTGTGAAACCATACAACATAGGACTTTGGAGTATTATACACAGAAGTATTATGTGTGCAAGTAAGGCCTACATTTGAATCTAGTTTGTTGAGACTAAGAAATTAGA
The DNA here is from genome assembly GCA_004027715.1 of Plecturocebus donacophilus. NCBI lineage: Eukaryota > Metazoa > Chordata > Mammalia > Primates > Pitheciidae > Plecturocebus > Plecturocebus donacophilus. Next base: position 42,791 of record PVKP010001836.1, read on the forward strand.
TCAACGTATGAGATGAGTGAGGATTTCCCTCCCATCTGTACTATTAGTTAATTTTGAAAAATGTAAATTCATTCATGGGTTAAATAAACTCACTAGTGTTCTTGTTCACAGTATGTTTTTGTATGGTATTACGCCCCTACTCCCCCACCTCAAACTATTTTTTAGTGTTTCAGTAATTTATAGAGTACTCATAAAGGAACTCAACGATGATCATCTCAGTAATATGAAAGCCTAAGAATTGTTATGCTTATGGTTTACTCAATAGGACTGACTGAGATTTCAAAAAAATGCTCTAATTTGAGGCTGTTTGATGCAGTGGTAATTAATACGTGTGCTTACTGAGTACTTGATATGTCACTAGCATGATGCAGGAACTGAAGTTTTTGGTTTAATTTCATTTTAATTAAAATTTAAGCTAAATAGTAGTGTGTAACTTGTGGCGACTACTGCCAGCAGCATAACAACAATGACATGGCATTTTTAAGGGTAAATGATGTTTTTTTAAAAAACGTGAATATTTTGTGTGCTTACTCAGCCTGGACAAAATAGTGAGAACTTGTCTGTACAAAAAATAATTTAAAAGTTAGCCTGGGTGTTGGGGGCAAGATCTGTAGTCCTAGCTACTTAGGTAGCTGAGGTGGAAGGACCACTTGAGCCCAGGAGTTCAAGGCTGCAGAGAACCATAATTGCACCACTGCATTCTCGTCTGGATGATAAAGCAAGACCCCCACTTATAAAAATAAAACAATAAACAAAATGCTCACAACTGAAATTGTACAGCATGGAAAATACATATTTCATCATATCTACTAATAATTTCATATTTACTGAAGCTTGCTTCATATTAACCATATTAATACTTTCTTTTTTAATCCAATTTGCATATTCTGTGAAAAGAAGAGCAGTTAACCTTGGAACAGTATGCCAAGAGTTTTCCTAATTTCATGTCAGATGTGAAATTTATACAATTCTAGTGAGGGCCTGAGTCTTTTTATATTAAGAAGGCAATGACTAAATGTCTCAGAATATTGAGAAAGCAACTCAATATTGAATATGAAAAATATTCCTTAGTACAAACGGGCAGTTGACTATTGTCATGCCCAGTACATAACTAGTTAACAATCTTCTTTGTAAAAGTCCCTGCAGCCACGAAGCATCTTTTAACCTAAATTTGATCACTTAGTAGAGATTGGTAGAAGCTCAGTTTTGTATATATGGTATGAATCTGTCATAGATGAATTCTCCTGTTTTACATTAAGTAGAGAAGACCTAAACCTCTGCAGAAGAAAGAAGTTCACACACTAGGAATTGATGTGATATGCATTTCATGGTATTCGAACAATGAAACTACTTTACTGAAGTTAACAGCTTTACTGAGATATTCCCTGGGTAACAAAAAGATTACAAGAAATCAAGACATGTACTAACTACCATGAAAAATAGGTATCTTTTGTGCAAAGGTAAACAATTTCATCAATTCTGTAGAGATACATATAATCAAAGAAGGAGTATACAACATGTGCTTTGACAATATTGTAATTTAATATTGCAATTTAATTATAAATGATGTTTTTTAAAATATATATGTTTATAATTTCCCACAAAATTGAGCTCTTTGTACAACAGTAGGTTAATCATTTTTGTTAAACTAAAATTCTAATCTTTAGCACGCCTGTCATCAAATAGAAAACAAGCCAGGCTGTTGCCATATCAATAGTGAAATTTTGCCATATACTAACAGAACTGGAAATAGAGAAGAGGCATAACATGTCGGTATCTTAATTTTATATTAAAAATTATGATTTCTGATGAAATTGCTGCCAAATATTACACTTGTGTAATATTGGCTTCAGGCATGAGAAATTATGGTTGCTAAATTTTGTAGGTGATAAAAACAATTAATTGACTTAAATTTGTCATTATGAGAAGAGCTATCCTAATGTGCACTTTCAGCAAAGTTGCTGTAAGATATCAAAATACTTTTTTGAATATGGACAGAAAAAATATCTTACAGAAGACAGTTAATTATTACAGAAACCTAATATTACCACTTTGTGTTTTTTTCTTAATTAAATATTTACTTAGACTGTCTCTAACTTTGGCACTTTTCTGCATATTTATAGTGAGAAATGAGTAAAATACTGTGCATCGTATTTTTGTTCTGTGAATAATGATGCCCCAGGACTTGGTGTCCAGTTTCTGCAGTGCATTATGTTCATTTACATCCTGTGCCTCTCTGGCTAGCTCCTACAACCTGCTACCTCTCTTAATGTTTATTGTAATTTAACAGTGATTGATCTGCTTAACATTTGAAATTAGCTGGAAGACAGTATTTCCTCTTTGCAAAGGCCCATTAATTTGGTTTAAGTTTTCTTTTTAGTCTGTTAATGTTTTCTTTTCTTTGATGTGACTAGGTCAAAAAGCATATATGAGTGCAGGTATGTGCAACTAAAGTGAAATTTCAGAGTGGGATTTGAAATGAAAAATACATAATTTTTATCATAATCATGGCAATTATATTCACATGAAAATGGCGATGCTTTAATATTTCTTAATTAATAATTTTTTTTATTATACTTTAAGTTCTGGGGTACATGTGGAGAACATGCTAATTTCTTACTAAAGTATTTTTTCCATGGTGTTTTGCTGCATTCATTAACCTGTCATCAACATTAAGTATTTCTCTTAATGCTATTCCTCCCTTAGCCTCCCACCCCCGATCAGCCCCGATGCATGATGTTCCCCTCCCTGTGTTCTCATTGTTCAACTCCTACTTATGAGTGAAAACATGTGGTGTTTGTTTTTCTGTTCCTGTGTTAGTTTACTGAGAATGATGGTCTCCAGCTTCATCCATGTCCATGCAAAGGACATGAACTCATCCTTTTTTATGGCTGCATAGTGTTCCATGGTGTATATGTGCCACATTATCTTTATCCAGTCTATCATTGATGGGCATTTGGGTTGGTTCCAAGTCTTTGTTATTGTGAACACTCCTGTAGTAAATGTACATGTGCATGTGTCTTTATAGTAGAATGATTTATAATCCTTTAAAGTGTCACAAAAAGATGAAAACAAAGTACAACATTGGAAATAATTTAAAAAAAAATATTCAGTTGCTTCCAAATTCTTGGAATCAGCTCCTTAGAAGACAGAGGTAGGAAGACTGCCTTCTTTACCAGAAGAAAACATTATTTTTAGTCCAGGAACACAGGAACACAGGAATATCTATCTGAAAGAGCAAAGACAGGCAATTGAATTTCCAGGTTCCACCTAGCTAAAGATGAAGCTATTTTGTCACTTGATAATGGAAACATCTATCTGTCTGTCTGTCTATCATCTATCTCTCTACCTGTCAATCTATCTACTTGTGAAAAAAGAACAAAACCTTTTGCCATAATGGTGGTGAGGCAGAGATACACTTGGAGTAGTAATTAATGTTTTGAACTAACTAGGAAGAAAGCTTGACAGTCGACCCAGAATTTAGAGCAGAAAAGGATCTGGACCAAACATGTCAGAATTATATTACTTTCAGACAAGCTACAGTTATTTGTTTTAAAAAACCAAAAGGAAAGTTATACAAGGATTATTGAAATCCATTATACAGACTTCCAGGAAGAGAGAGAAGAAGTACTTTTCTTTATTCCTGCTACTAGGTACAATTAAAAACCTTGCATAAAGTCATGTTATGGAGAATTGAGTAGGATGTTGGCATTTTCATTCTAGCCTGGTGGGAAGGAGTCCCCTGCTGCAATATCACTGAAGGTCATATGAAGAGTAGCAGCCAAGAACTTCAAACCCTCTCAACTAGGAAGCTGTCAATGGAGATCTAGCCTAGTGTGGACCCAGATCCCCCACCCTAATCCAGGAGCAATGAAAACTTTGCCTCAGGTTTCAATGAAGATGATCCTGGACTTCTACTGGTGCTAGGAATCACTGAGGCAGCACATACTCTTTCTCTTGCTCTTGTGGTGCCAGAGAAAAAACTAAGACAGAAAGTTTAAACAGAGCTTTTTATCCAATAACATACCAGCCCAAAAGATCAGGTTTCAATACAAAATCACTCATCTTATGAATATTCAAGAAGATCTCAAACCAAATGCAAAATGTGATCTCTAGATACCAACTTTGCCTTATATGTACAATTTTACCTGACAAAAATGTAATAAAACAAATAAACTCAATGAATGGGTTCAACAGCAGAATAGTGAGTACAGAAGAAAGAATTAGTAAACCCAAAGATAGAAGAATGAAAGGGAATTTATAATTAATCAGTAAACTGAAAGATAGAAATTACCTAATCTGAGTAATGGAAAGAAAACAGAGTGGGAGAAAAAATAACAGAAGTTCAGGGACCCATGCAATTCAAACAATAGCTCTGTCATCCATGTCATCACTAGTTTCTGTTTTTGTTTTTGTTTTTAAATTTTATTTTTTATTGCATTTTAGGTTTTGGGGTACATGTGAAGAACATGCAATATTGTTGCATAGGTACACACGTGGCAGTGTGATTTATTGCCTTCCTCCCCTGACCTATATCTGGCATTTCTCCCCATGCTATCTCTCCCTAACTCCCCACCCCCAACTGTCCCTCCCCTATTTCCCCCCAACAGACCCCAGTGTGTAGTGCTCCCCTCCCTGTGTCCATGTGTTCTCATTGTTCAACACCTGCCTATGAGTGAGAACATATGGTGTTTGATTTGTGTTCTTGTGTCAGTTTGCTGAGAATGATGGTTTCCAGGTTCATCTATGTCCCTACAAAGAACGCAAACTCATCGTTTCTGATGGCTGCATAATATTCCATGGTGTATATGTGCCACATTTTCCCTGTCCAGTCTATCATTGATGGGCATTTAGACTGGTTCCAGGTCTTCGCTATTGCAGACAGTGCCACAATGAACATACGTGTGCATGTGCCTTTATAGCAGAATGATTTATAATCCTTTGGATATATACCCAGTAATGGGATTGCTGGGTCAAATGGAATTTCTATTTCTAGGTCCTTGAGGAATCGCCACACTGTCTTCCACAATGGTTGAACTAGTTTACACTCCCACCAACAGTGTAAAAGTGTTCCTATTTCTCCACATCCTCCCCAGCTTCTGTTGTCTCCCGATTTTTTAATGAACGCCATTCTAACTGGCGTGAGATGGTATCTCAATGTAGTTTTGATTTGCATTTCTCTAATGACCAGTGATGATGAGCATTTTTTCATATGTCTATTGGCCTCATGTATGTCTTCTTTTGTAAAGTGTCTGTTCATATCCTTTGCCCACTTTTGAATGGGCTTGTTTGTTTTTTTCTTGTAAATCTGTTTTAGTTCTTTGTAAATTCTGGATATCAGCTCTTTGTCAGACGGGTAGACTGCAAAATTTTTTCCCATTCTATTGGTTGTCGATTCACTCTAATGACTGTTTCTTTTGCCATGCAAAAGCTATGGAGTTTGATTATGTCCCATTTGTCTATTTTGGCTTTTGTTGCCAATGCTTTTGGCATTTTGGTCATGAAGTCCTTGCCTACGCCTATGTCCTCAGTGGTTTTGCCTAGATTTTCTTCTAGGGTTGTTATGGTGTTTAGGTCTTATGTTTAAGTCTTTAATCCATCTGGAGTTAATTTTAGTGTAAGGTGTCAGGAAGGGGTCCAGTTTCTGTTTTCTGCACATGGCTAGCCAGTTTTTCCAACACCATTTATTAAACAGGGACTCCTTTCCCCATTGCTTGTTTTTGTCAGGTTTGTCAAAGATCGGATGGTTGTAGATATTTGTGTTGTCTCTGAGGCCTCTGTTCAGTTCCATTGGTCTATATTTCTGTTTTGGTACCAGTACCATGCTGTTTTGATTACTGTAGCCTTGTAGTATAGTTTGAAGTCCGGTAGTGTGATGCCTCCTGCTTTGTTTTTTTTTTTTTTTTTGCTTAGAATTGACTTGACTATGCAGGCTCTCTTTTGGTTCCATATGAAATTTAAGGTGTTTTTTTCCAGTTCTGTGAAGAAGGTCATTGGTAGCTTGATGGGGATAGCATTGAATTGTAAATTACTTTGGGCAGTATGGCCATTTTCACAATATTGATTCTTCCTAACCATGAACGTGGAATGTTTCTCCATCTGTTTGTGTCCTGTCTTATTTCATTGAGCAGTGGTTTGTAGTTCTCCCAGTTTTTAAAGGAAAGAAGAAAGTGGATGGGGCTGAAAATTACTGGAAGAAAAAGTAGCTGAAAACTTTTTAAATTTGGTAAAAATCAAACAAAGAAAACTCATATACTTAGAGATTCAAGAAGTTGAACAAATACAAAACAAGAAAAATCCAAAGAAATCCAAAACTAGACACATATAGTCAAGCTTCTAGAAACCAATAATCAAACAAAAATAATTTATAAAAGCAGGTAGAGAAAAATGACATCTTATCTATAGAATAAAGGAATAATTTGAATGACAGATATTTCATCAGAAACTATGACAACCAGGAGGAATTTATTCCTCTTCTGAGAAATAAAGAAGAAAAACATAACCTAGAATCCTGTTTTGACTTAAAACATTCGGAAATGAAGGGAAAATCAGGATATCATCAGATGGAGGACAAAAGGAAGAAATTTTCTCTAATCAATCAACACTAAAGGAGTAGCTAAAGGTAGTTCTCTAAGTAGAAATAAAATCACAAAAGAGAACTGAAAATATCAAGGATGAACACTTTAAGTAATAATATGGGTATGTCTAATAAATTTTCCCATCTTTTCTTGAGTTTTCTAAATTGTATTTTATAGGTGAAGCAAAAATTATAGCACTAATATGGTTCTAAATGTAAGCGACAAAGATAATTAAGACAATTACTTGTAAGCAGAAAAGATATTTAAGATGATTACATTATAAATAAAGAAAGGTAAAGGGTTATACAAGGAGGTAACTTTTTCTACACTTAATTCAAACTGATAAAATAATGACACTAGTAGAATGTGATAAGTTCTGTATATAGTATAGTATTCAGAGTAACCTCCAAAATAGTATACAAAGAGATACACTAAAAATTAACATAGATAAATCAAAATAGAATAGTAAAAAATTAAAATACAACATAAAACATTTTCTGAAACTCATGAAAATAGTATTGAGAAGAAAAGTTACAATACTAAATGACTAGGTTAGAATAAAAGATCCCACATCAATTATTTCAGCTCCTATGTCAAGACTCTAGAAATGAAGAGCAAAATAAGCCTACAGAGTCAGAATGAAGGAATTTAATCAATTCTGACAGTTAAAATCAATAAAATTGAAAATGGAAAAAACATAAGAAAAAAAAACAAATGTAAAGACAGTTCATTTTTTAAAATTGACAAATTTCTAATAAGACTGTCCAAAAAAAGAGAGAGAGAAGACACAAATTACCAGTATAAGGAATGAAATAAAATCACCCTGGGCTTTGCAAACATCAAAAGGTTGAAAAGAGAGATAATAGGAGCAACTTTTCATACAACTTATTTGAAATAGACCAATGATTTTAAAAACTCAAACTATCATAGCTCACCCAAATTGAAACAGCATATTTGAATAGCCCTAAGGAAATTGAATATTTAATTTGCAAATATCACCAATAAAATATCTTTTCCAAGGTGATTTTACTGAAGATTTCACTAAATACTCAAAAATAATTAACAGGAATTCTGCATAATCACTTCCAGAAAATAGAAGAGGAAGCACATCTCAATTTATTTTATGACACTGTTATTAACCTGATAGCAAACCCAGACAAAGGCAGTGCCAAAAACTGAAACTACAGACCAATATCCTTTATACAATATAGACCCCAAAATTCATCACTAAATGTTAGCAAAGAGAATTCTGCAAAATTTAAAAAGCATTATGAACCATGAGCAAGTAGTTTCTACCAGGGACTCAAAACTGGTTCAATATTTGAAAATTAGTCAGTGTAACCTACCAGGTTAACTGAGTAAAGATGAAATATCACATGGTCATATTTATTGATTCATAAAAAAGCATTTTAAAATTTCAGCACACATCTATGATTAAGCCTCTCAGAAAAGGAATAGTAGAGAGAAACTTCCTCAACTTGATGGAAACCATCTACAACAAACTGATAGTTAGCATTATGCTTGATAGTGAAAAACTTTATGATTTCCTCCTAAGATCAGGAACAAAGTAATGATATCTATTCTCATCAGTCTTATTCAGCATAGTGTTGGACCATTCATGCCGTATTGGTGGGAATGTAAAATGGCACAGCCGTTTCTAAACTGATATAGCTGTTTGGAATATTTTTTCAATGAAATTAACCATCTAATTATCACATGGCTCAGTTATTCTACACTTGGGCATTCACCCTTGATAAATGAAAATAAACACCTCTACATGGATGTTGATAGCATTTTTATTTGTAATTGTCAAATTTTGGAAACAGCTCAAATGTTTATCAGTAGATTCATGGTTAAACAACTGGGGTACATTGGCATTATGGAATATAAATCAGCAGTAAAAGGGAATTAACTTTAAAAAAAAATTTTTTTTATTTTAAGTTCAGGAGTACAAGAACAGGTTTGTTACATAGGTAAACTTGTGTCATGGGAGTTTGTTGTACAGATTACTATTAATACATGCAAGGACCTGGAGGAATCTCTGCAACATTATTCTGAATGAAAAAAAAAAAACTCTAATACCCCAAAGTTATGTTTTTATAATTTAAACTATTAATATTTCTGAAATGATAAAAATATAGAAATGGAAAAGAGGTTAGTGGTTGTCAGGGATCATGGAGTGGGTGGAATCAGGCAGGAAACAGATGGGGCTACAAAGGGCAACATGAGGGATCCTTCTGGTGATGGAAATGTTCTGCTTCTTTACTATTCAATGTCAGTATCCTTGCTGTGCATTTCTGTTGTAGATTTGCAAGATGTTACCATTGTGGGAAGCTGAATATGGTGTACGTAGGAACTCTCTGTTATCTTATGACTGGATGTGAATCTAAACTAATTTCAAAGCAAAAATTGTAATTAAAGCAATTATATACTGAGAAAGATACCTTCTTGATTTTATGTTTTATTATTGCTAAGATTAGTTAAGTTTATAGCAAACACAAACATCTTTATTATATAACATTGATTTTTTAAGTAGATTCTAAAAATGTATACTGTTACTACAGAGAAAGAATGCACAAAAATAACATTTTTAAATATAATAAATGATAATGTTCAAAGAAGGTGAAAATTAGCATAAGATTCCTTTGGAATGTCAGATTTCACTTCTGCAATGTTGGAAAATAATTCATTCTAAAATAGATTATGCATATTTTAAGTTCTATTTTTTAATTACTTCTCTATTTCATTTTCACATCAAAGCATATTATGCCCTTATCCCTGCTTCTTTCATGTTGTTAAGTGACTATTATATGGCAATTATTGTTTCAATATAGTTGAATCTAGGGAGGAAATTGATGTGTTTTATATTATTCCCCTTGCAGAATTGTTACTTACCTGATTAAACATTCATTTTTTAATATACTTGGGCAGCAGTATGCCAAGAGATATGTTAAAGCATTGGTTTCTTATACCTTTCTCCAAATTAAATTTCAGTGTTATTAACTGTTTCAGCTGCCGTTGATTATAACATGACCAAGTTTTACTGGGCTGGCATGAGCTAACACAACTGTGAATAGTAATAGCTGCTTCCAGGAACAAAAGTTTCCTGTGGTGAAGCCATCATTAGAAACCCTATGACTGGCAGACAGCACTTCAGCATGTCCTTTCCCCAATGTTCTGTACTTATTGAGAAAAAATAGTACTTTTTTCTAGTGGTTCCAATGCACTGTTAAATAATGTGAACCAAATTGCAACTTGCTAATATATCATATACCTTAAGGATTCGGTAGAATGTATTATAAATCAAGTTGACTATAGCTTGTCATTATAGAATGATTGTTACTCAAATATTTGTTATGAAAAAATATTTCTCATCTTAAATATATCATATTCCTTTTTGAAAAAGTTTTAAAAGATGAATGAACTTAATATTTTTACAATCAGCACTTATTGAATAAATATACTATTTTAAACCATGATTTATGTTGATAAATTGAGATAAGATGCCACTCTATAAGAAGTTAAGTTTGAAAGGTATAAGACACACAAGTAGAAGCAAAAACACAATTGATGGTATGCCACACTTTATTTTAAAAAGTTGGAAAATGTAATAATGAAATAATATTATTATTATGATTACTCTCAACAAAAAACAATATATTCTAACACAAGACTTGAAAAGTAAACAGTGGAGCATGAGAAAGATTATTGGAGATGAATCAACAGCAGAGACTGAGTTTTCAAGAGATAAATATGCATGAGGAAAGGTAAAGAAGCCAGGAAGTGTTCTTCCATTCTTCATTGATTCTTAGCACATAACATTTTCTAATACTGTAGCTGATTTTTCATAAAACTGTGTTTAAGCATATAAGATAAAGTGTTTTTTAACATGAATGTTGAAATGTATCTATTCTCTTGATGTTCACAAGATATTGTAGTGTAATTTATCTTATTAAAAGTAGAGAGTTAATTAGAAATATATCAGTAATACATTTTTTATTTTTTCATGCCAAGAGAACTTTTCCTTATTTCTTCATTACAAAATTTATTTTAGTTGCTTGTATGGCATATATTTTATCACTTCTGCTATGCTGAAAATAGATCTAGGAAGGAGATCCATTTTGTTACTGCATATATCTGTGATTACTTGTAGGTAAAGTTTATTAGGTTTAAGAAAAAAGCTTCCTAAGCAGCAAGAATCAAATCAGCATTCTATTAATATCTGCACTGTTTATTCATTTAAATTTTATTTTGGAGCTTAATTGATCTAGTAACTTATAAGAATAAAAATAATGAAAAAAATACAGGCACTATCTCTCTCTCCCTCTTTCTCTTATTTTTTAAGAGAGAGTCTCACTCTACTGTCCAGGCTGAAGATCAGTGGTGTGATCTTGTCGCACTGCAACCTCTGCCTATTGGGTTCAAGCAATTCTCCTGCCTCAGCCTACTGAGTAGCTGGGACTTCAGGCATGTGCTACTGTGCCTTGCTAATTTTTGTATTTTTTGTAGAGATGGTGTTACAGCATGTTGGCCAGGCTGGTCTTGAACTCCTGGCTTCAAGTGATACTCCTGCCTCAGCCTCTCAAAGTGCATATATCTCTATATTTATCTATCTATCTATCTATCTATCTATCTATCTATCTATCTATCTATCATCTATCTATCTAATAGTGAAGGGTGATAAGGGATTAGGTTCGCATGTCTTTAGCCACACTGCAACTAAACTGTACTTAGTAACGTTCTGTTTTCTTGCATGTTACCTGATAGAAAGCTTTCAAAAGTAAGTCAATGAAAGAAAAGACTTGTCGATGTAGTTAGGTCTCCATTCCAACAAAATAAGAAATTTTAGAAAAGGTTGTATTTGATTTCACAATAAATTTTAATTTATAATAACTGAATTTCCCAAATACTGCAGTCTACTACTATATCATATTATAATAATTGGCATGTTTAAAAAAATGTTTATCAATATTATGCATGGAATAAAGTTTGGCTCATATATAACAACAGGCTAATCTTTATTCCGTATGTAATGTTTACTTTATATGTGTAGTATGTGTATGCACACATACACACTAGCATACAAACTAAGATCTTCAGTGACATGTAAATATTAGAATATGTCATTTTCTTTGTTGATTAGTATATTTTCAGATCTTAACTTTTAAAATCCAATAATAGCAGGCTTTATATTAACAGGTAATTGTTTTATTAAAAATCTGCCATTATGAAGTATTTTATTAAATACTTTAAACCTTATTGGGATGAAATATATTTTTAGAGAGTGATAGAAAAATTCTATTAGCAATTATATTGCTAACTGTAGACTATGTACTTTTTATTAATAATAACTTTATTGCCTAAAAAACTATTTTCTCAGAGTTTTAATATATAACATACAAACATATATTAAAATACACATCCAATAAACTTATGCAATAAAGTTAAATTAAAAAAAATCTTAGAAATGTTTATTTAAATAGAAAAATGGGAGAAGAAACAAACAACCTTATGAAAAATAGGGCATATAATTGTCAGCAAAAAGGAGTTTAAAAATATAATAACAATACATAAAATGTGTTGAATTAAATCAAAATATAAATGGAAAACATGACTTTTCTAGAAAAAGTACAGCTATCAAAAATCATATCATGAAGATTTAAAAATATGAATATACTATTAATTATGGTCAAAATTTAAAATATAGTCAAATAATATCCCCTAAAAATACATATGCCAAAAAATATTTTACCAGCTTTTCAAAATTTTACCAAGATTTTTGAAGAGCAGTTAATTTTTATGTTTTATAATAATTTCTCTATTCTGTAAAATATATATATATATAAAGCTTCTTAATTCATGTGGCATATAAAAACTAAAGCACAGTCTTGCACAGATTTAATAATACTGAGTTAAAGGCCTATTGTAGCCCTTTATTAAAATGACTGTACCTTATGGTCAAATGCAGAGTATTCTAGGTTTACAAAGTATGTTTATATGGACCTAAATTATCTCTCAAAATGTAGAAAGAATGGAATGTTCAAGTGTAATTTATTAGATGTTACAAAGTTTGCTGCACTAAAGTGAAAGAGATTATGTAGCTCCTATGTCAACTTGGGCTCTTAAAAACCTTACCTACGTTTAGTGTTAAGTCCATTAGAGTCCAAAGTGTTCTTATGACAAGTTCTTGTGACTTACTTCCTTAGTTTTGGCATTTTTTGTTTGTCTTTCAAATGCCATCATCCCTCGTGTCATATTTATTTCTGTGATTATCTGAAGGCAGGACTTAATCCCTTAATTTTGTTATCATACATTGTTTTGTACAAGAAATCCGTTTCCATCAAGCATTTGTAATAAGACTTGCAGAAAATTTACTGGTCATAGAGGGAGGAGCACTGTGCCTTTATCCTCTTGACTTCCTGGTTCCTGGGTCCACCCTTGTCTCTATTTTCTTGTTCCTTAAACTTTAACAGCAACTAACAAATTCGCCAGCTATTTCACGGGAGCAATGCTTCCATATACTCTTGGTCTCAGTTTGTAGATTCTATATCAAATAGTGATCAATACTCAATAAAAACGTCCCTCAATTTGTAAAAGCTTCACAGTGAACAAAATTTGCCCAGTGTCAGTGCTTCTAAATGGTACAGATTTAATAGTTTCAAAAGGTTTTCCCAGTCTCTGTAGGAGCTAATGATGAAGGAGGCATGTCATCAGTGAACAAGAAAGACTCAGTTCATATAAAAAACAGATAGAACAAATCTACTTTATGGGCTGCTTTTTAGTATTAAGATCAAACAAATTTCCCTGATACCTAGATGAAAAGCTTCCTTAAAATTTCTGCAATGGTCCATGTGTTTGTGAAAAGAAACGGGTCATGTAGAAAATATAGATAGACCTAGAAAAACAATTTGTATTTGTAAACATCCATTTGATTAGTCCTATAGTTTGAGGAAATTATTCTCTGATGCTGTTAAATTGATTAATGTGTCTTAAAATTTATTTTGAATTTTCACCCTTTTCTATGCTGTTATAGGTATCCCACTTATACGTGGAAGCTAAATAGTAAGAACTATTAACACAAAGAAGGGAACAACAGAAACTGGGTTCTACTTGAGGGTAGAGGGTGAGAGGAGGAAGAGGAGCAAAAGAATACCTATTGGGCACTGGGATTAATACTTTGATGTTGAAATGATCGGTACAATAAATCCCATTCCCATGAGTTTACTATGTAGCAAACCTTCACATGTACCCTCAAACCTAAAGTAAAAGGTTTTTAAAAAAGAAAAAAGCCACAGACACAGAAAAAAATGGAGAAGTTTCATCATGATCATACTATCAAGTGCCACTTTTAAATCAGTTCACACTATGTCTAGCAATAATCTATGAGATGACAAATTTAACAGATTATTCTTAAATAGAAAGAACTATATCTTGCTAGTTACTGCTTACTAAGTTATTACCAAAAAGTTGTTGCTTGCTGGATCATAGAAGCAAATTGAAAAGTAAAAGATGATGTAACAGCATATTAAAATATACTCAAAATCATTCATCTTTGAAGTAAAACTAAGCAAAGCACCCAATCAATTGTAAAACACTAAAATTTTATATAATAAATGATGTTGGCAAAGTGCTAGAAAATTGGCTCATTCAGCTACCATTATTGAAAGTGCAATTCAAAGTGTTCACCTTGAATTTCAATGGACGACTTTCATCAATATTTTAACACACAATACAGATCTCAAAGACCCAGAAATTTTCTCTCACATAAACTTACGAATAGACACAATAAGACTTATAATGTTTATTGCATAATGCTTTATACTTCAAATAGTCATAAATTAAAAGTATTAACAAGATAAATTACATCTATTCAAATAGATATTCAGAAAGAAATAAAGTACTTGAATATATAGAAATATTCACAGATTTGTTGAATAACAAAACTATTTTGTTATGTTAGAAACCAAGATAAGTATTAATATCCATGGTATCATATTCTGGAAATATGAAGCACTTTATATTCTTCCTGCTATTGGAACTTTCTAAAAATGCTAAATATTTAAAAATAGCTTTTCTATAAATGTTGTGATTTCTGGGATAGTATCTGAAAATCTCTGACGCAAAAATACAGCAGGAGCACAAACTTAAATAAGTCAGTGAGTGCTGAAACCATCAGTTTTAACCCTGGATACATGTATTAATATCAGTAGCCGAGAAGTTCGGTTTTGTTAGAGGAGGAGTGACATGTAAAGCAACAGTAATATAGACAGGTAGCTGTAGCAGAGGTCTCAACCTAGAGCTGGCATCAGTAAGGAAGGAGAGGGGGAGGAAATGCCTCTTTTTCTTAGAGAAAAGTTGACATTTACACATCTATATTTATAGTTGCAGGACCTATAAAATATAATCTAATATTTTTTCTTAGAAAACAAGGCAATTATAATTGGAATTGTATGCTGTTCATTTGAAATATTCTACTAGTCATTTCCCTATGATGTAACATAATAGAAAAAAGAAGTGGAAATCTAGTAATATTTTAGTAATTTCTGTCTATGGGCGTATACACACACACACATATATGAGAGAACATGAGAAAATTCATACACTGATGATAAAGTTAAAGCAGAATATTGGTTTCACCTCAGCTACTGGCTATCAAATTCTTACCATGTTGCTGAAAGTATACATATTCTTCACATTTGAGTTTTACACCAATTCTCTGTGTTATAATAGACATTGTTTTTCCTACACTACAGATGAAGGACTAAAAGTCAAGGAAATTAAGTAGTTCGCTATTCAAGTAGTAAGTAGCAGAAACTGGCTTCAAAAATAAGCCTACATATATCTAAGGTCACTTCTACTGAACCAGTTTACCTCTCCACTTGATGACATAGCTGACACCATAAGCATTAAGCGCTTGCTTAAAATAATGCATGTCTAATGACAGTGAATTGGTGCTCTACACCAGAAGAGTTACTATTATAATGTTTTCTTTTTGGCATTTCACTAAGTAAAATATCAATGCTGTATATCTGAGTTTTCTGGCAAAAAAAAAAAAAAGACAAAACCCTCTCAGAGCACTAACCTGGGCTGCTTATCACCAACACAAAACCTACAATGTTCTTATTATGCTAATCAAAGTCAAAAATATTTTAAGCTGTAAACCCCTGAAATATTGCAAATATATCTCAGTTGGTTCTTAGTTAACAACTTTCCAATGGACTCAAGTCTGGGCCTTTCAAGACCATTAGAGAAATAAGCAATATTATTTTGTTCATATTGCTCAAAAAAATGCTCAAGGAGTTGCTACAAAAGTCTTTTAGGCTATTGACATTTTCATAGAGGGAGGAAGATTCAAATACATTTAGATATATTGGAGCTGGTGCATATTTTAATTAAAATACATTGCCAAACAGGAAGAAAAAGCCACATATTTCTGAAGGGATATTTTCTGAAGCATATTAAAGGGAACTGGTAATATCTGTTTTCTGTTAAATCACCAACAGTATCCTTAATTGGACAAATTTTAAAGAATATGCATCAAATATGCATCTATAGGATTAGATCTCATTCTCAGATAATTAAATAGACTGAAAGAACTCTAGATGAACAGAGTTGTTTTAATGTAAATTATAAATTAGTTTAGAAACAGAATTATTTATGAATCAATTGGTCTAAAATAGCCTGAAGTATAAAAATTTACAAATAAACCCTATGGACTGTGAGTTGTTCTTTTATTTTGGTCTTTGAAAACAAATTTTCTCTAACACAACAGTGTAGTAAAATGAAATTTTTTTTTCATGTTTAAACTGGTAATAGTGGTTTGGCACGGTGGCTCATACCTGTAATTCCAGCACTTTGGGAGGCCAAGGTGGGAGGATTGCTCAAACCCTGGAGTTCAAGACCAGTCTGGGCAAATAGAGAATCCCCTGTCTCTATAAAGAAAAATAGCCTAGCCGGGAGTGGTGAAACATGCCTATAGACTCAGCTACTTAAGAGGCTGAGGCGAGAGGATTGTTTGGGAGGTTGAGGCTTCAGTGAGCTCTGATCACACCACTGCAACCCAGCCTGGGTAACAGAGTAAGACCCTGTCTCTCTCTCTCTCACACACACAGACCACACACACACACACACACACACACACACACACACACACAAAGAAATTGGTAATAGTGAAATTCGTAATATTACTACTTCTACCAGAATTTTGGTTATATGTGCAATTTTGTGTATCAGTGAGACAACTCAGAGCATGAGGAAGTGGAAATGTCAGTAAAACTGAACCAAGGAGGCCTGAGTATTACTCTGCACTATGACACTATGAGACTTACTATGCATGCCTGGGCAAGACAAAAATGAGAATTAGAACTTTATCAGCCTTCCCGTATATATCCCTGAATAATTAGCATGAGTATTTACTAACAATATACATTATCAGGCCTCATTTCTCACTTACAGAATCAGAATCCACAGGGGAGGATCTGTGTTTAAAAGGCATGGTAGAAGACTCACCTTCAGTGAAATTTCAGAAGTGTGAGGGTAGACAATTGACAAAGTTCCTTCAAATTTTTAATCCTAAAACTTTAAATATTACATTTTGAGTATCAAGCAGGGTGTGGTGGTGAACACTGATAGTCCCAGCACTTTGGAAGGCTGAAGCAGAAGGATTACTTGAGAGGAGGAGTTCAAACCAGCCTGGGCAACAAAAAGAGACCCAGTCTCCACACAAAATTTAAAAAATAGCCAGGTTTGGTGCCTTGTACCTGTAGTCCTAGCTACTCTGGAAGCTGAGGCAGGAGATCACTTGAGTGCAGGAATTTGAGGCTGTAATCATTTATCATCCCACCCCTGTACTTCAGTCTGGGCAACAGAGTGAGACCCTGTCTCTAAAACATAAATAAACAAATGGATTTGGGCATCAGTTGTGATCGACAATATTACACAAGGAGCTATGAGTGAAGAGGAAAATTACTGACGGAAAATAAACTTAGGGAAGAAAGGACTTATGATAAGCTGGAAATCTTTATGTATGTAATTGGTGTGACCTTCTTAAGGTATAAATAAATCTTCTTATATTTGCATTATTAATCACTCAGCTTCCACCTGCTTACATTAAGAGGCACTTTAGTATCTTCCTTTTAAGGCCCACTGTCTACTTTCCAAGCATCAAACTTACTTAGATTATTTGTGGTCAGTACGATGTCCTAACAGAGTAGAAAATACTCAAGAGAGCTTGAAAAGTCCTCTAATAGGGCTAAGTTTAAGTTGTCGTGGCTTTAATTATTACTATGGTGATGGCTGTTTGATAGTCTAGAAAATTTCACATCCCAGAAGTGTGGCCCTATATTTAAAACCCCAGTTTTACAGCTTCTTTTGTTTACCCTCAGGTGTTCAGCTAATATTTCCAACTTTTATTATGCAAAATTTATAAACCTTTCAATTTTAAAAAATTGTTACTAATAATCTATAGAATATGTTGATGTAACCTGGATGTAATGAAGAGATACCCTGTCCTTTAAGAGTTAAAAACAAAACAAAACAAAACAAAACAAAGCAAAACAAAACAAAAAACACCTAACCTAGCAAATATCCTGAAATTTCAGAAGAGTTGGTGGGGAATTTGGGAAATCATGCATAATAACTTGGATTAAGTTAATGATAGGATTTTTAATGTACTTTTCTTTCCTGAACTCACATTTCATCTCAGGTCTTCACTCCTAAAATAAATTGATGTAGAAATATTTGTATTCCAGCTACCTTCTGAAAATATAGACTAAAACCCAAACAACTTAATATTTAGCTATATGATCTCATTTTTAGCCTATCCTTCTACTGGAAGCTTCTCTTACTGGCCAGTCTTCTTAAGCAGTTTTAGCATATTCTTCCACATTTGCTGGTCTACTCATGCTTGTTCTTCTTTTAAAACTTACTCTCAATTTTCTTGGGCTCTTTGACAGTAATTAGGATATATATTATATTATATCATCTCTCTGTACAGTGTGACCTTCGGGCCTATTGGGAAAATATAATTAAAAGTAAAATCTCCCAATCCACAAAACCTAACCATAGAGTAGGAGATTTTTTTTAAAAAACAGTTTTTATTATTAAATAATCATTTCATTAGAATGTGATATGTATCACAGGCAATCCACTAAAGGGACTGCAAAGGCAGAAAGAAAATTTATTATTTTATTTAGCCAAGCAGATATAACCCATGGCAAACATTTTCTCAAGATAAACAATTGCTAGTACTCAAGTAAGGGTGCTTTACAGCACCATTTGTTACATGTAATTCATCCTAAATTCACCTAGTAATTTGGGTAACCATCTATATTTGCTAAATGATTTTATCCAAAAGAAAAATAAACATCTTCTATCATTATGAAACAATTATGTTCTCGACTGGGAGCCAGGTATTGGCTGAAGTTGGATTCCCACCTTCTCTCAAAAACTGGGAGAGGGCCACTATCTTCCTTGAGGCATACATTGCAAAAGGATGCTTCCCAAGTCCTTAAGGAAGGGATTTCTGAGTTGTAAAGCTGGAAAAAGTCTTATTTAGCTTTTTATTTACATATATCTCAAAGGAAACACAATTCACAACTGCAAGTTTTCTAAAGTAAAGGTTCTAAGACAAGGGAAAGAGATTCTTTTCCTTTTGAATCAAGGAAAAATAAATATTTATTCATCTCCTTTTTAATTTATATTTTCCCTTACAGGCCTCACTCTCATGATGTTCTACCAATGTATGTTGCTAAAAAAAATCTGAATGATGACATAACCATAGGAAGGAAAGGTAAGCTAGAGACAGCTGTAGTTTAATTTCTTTTCTTTTTCTTCTGTCATTAGATTACCAGTAGATCATCAAGTTTACCAAAATCTGTGGCATCTGTTGTTACAAAGCAGAAATCTTCTTTGGTGTGTTTTCCAGAGGATAAAGATAGGTTTTATAATAACAGATTTTGAAACCAAAAATCCTTTCTACATTACAAAGCGATAACTTTAATTCCAATGCGAGGTAGAATGTGAGAACATATTTATCTAATAACAGAACTTGAACTACAACTTAAGTCTTTTCATTTTCAGTTTACTTTTCACTATACCAGTCTTCCTCTTATTTTACTTTCACAAAAGAAAAATTTTAAATATGCAGAATGTTTGTGATAATAAAGTCAACACTTATCAGGTATTTGTAAATACAAAATTATATTTTTCTGAATGCTGCAAAGGAAATTTCTCTGCCTGAAAGTCTTGTTTTGCATTGTTGATTGCATTGGAAATTATTTTACTGGGAGCAGCCAGGGGTGGAATCAGTTTGGTGCTGTGTTCCCACCCAAATCTCATTTCAAATTGTAATTCCTATGTATTGAGAGAGGGACCTGTAATCCTCACCTGTTGAGGGAGGGAGGTTATTGGATCATGGGGGAAGCTTCCCCACATGCTGTTCCTGTGATAGTGAGTTCTCACAAGAACTCATGGTTTCATAAGGGGATCTTCCCCCTTTGCTATTCTCTCTCCTGAACTTTGTAAAATGTGACTGCTTCCCCTTCTGCCATGACTGTAAATTTTCCGAGGCCTCCCCAGCCATGAGGAACTGTGAGTCAATTAAACCCCATTCCTTTATTAATTACCCAGTCTCAGGTATTTCTTCATAGCAGTGTGAAAATGGACAAATAGGGGCATTAAAAAGTTCTGTGAGAGTGAAAGGGCCACTAAATCTATTTCACCTTGGAGATGATGGTTGATGTTCTTCTGGTGAGAAATTGCTTTTGATTAAACATTTCTAGTCTATTAGCATACCTCTAACAATATACTGTTGTGTGTAGAAGTGCAGAGTAATGATTCTTCAGCAGGTTAATCAGTTAATAGAAATTTAGGCACATCATATTTTTTTCTGGAAGCAAAAGCAAGAATCATATCCAAAGCAATATGTTAAGGTTTTAAAATTATTTATATCATTTTCTGTTATTTTATCTGTTTTGCTTTTAAGTTGCAAAGAGTATGAAAGAGATATTTGATCATATAGTGTTTTTATTTGCATTAGATGAACAAATAGCAAAATTTAAATTACAGACAACATCTTTGCTTATATTAACAAGGGTTGTACAACATTAAGCACTGGAAATGATCAATTTCATAATAATGATATTAAGTTTAGGAGCTTTATGACTGCATATTCAGCAAAAATATTGAATCTAAATTTACTATTAATGATGCAGTACTAATTTCCTAGTTTTTGTTTAATATGTAAAGATCGTTATGTTTCTCTATTTTGTTAATCCCAGGATCTAATAAGAGTGAAGAAATCTTTCAGAGTATTTGAAAGTGCAATATTAACACTAAAAAAACATATATTGAATTTGTGTAATTTCAGTAAATCAATAAGTACTACAGATTTTTATTTGATGTTTGTAAAATAGTAATGCTATTATCATTAAGTTAATTCTAATTTCATTTGAGCATACAAAAAATGATTTCATTCAAATAGTAGAGTGGTCCTATTTTAAGTTTATTCTTAAATCAGAGAATTAAAGAATATTCTTCACATAAATACCTGTAAAAGGTTAACACCGATTAAAAATCATTTAGTCTAAAACTTGACAACTAACTTTGCTAGCATTCCAACGTAAGCCA
The DNA here is from genome assembly GCA_004027715.1 of Plecturocebus donacophilus. Taxonomy (NCBI): domain Eukaryota; kingdom Metazoa; phylum Chordata; class Mammalia; order Primates; family Pitheciidae; genus Plecturocebus; species Plecturocebus donacophilus. Next base: position 63,997 of record PVKP010001836.1, read on the forward strand.
TATTAGCTAGACAGGTGCTTTCTTTCGTATCATGCTTCTCAAACAGATTTTTGATGGAATGCCACTGACGGGGAAAGTTAGAGGCCCACGAAGGCATATCCATGGAATTTTAATTTCCTCTAAATATGTGGAAAATTAATTCATACATCTAATAAAAATGAATATGCATAGTTCAAGTGGTAGAGTGGAAAATAAGATTAGCACACACAGGCTCCATGTGTTCTTTCTGTCCCTGGGGTTCTAGCTGTGGCAGGTAGATGTTCTTTCTTCTCAGACCTTAGAATTACTTCTGGTAAAATGACAGCATTAAAATACTGTTAGTCCATCCTCAATTTTTTTAGAGTTTTTAATAAGGGTTTTCTATTTTATTCATTCAACAAATGTATTTTGGGGTCTTCATATGTGCCAGGCACTGTTCTACATGCTGGGGATAGAGCAGGGAGCAAAAAAAGTCAAATATTCTTAATCTCAAGGAACTTATATTCTAATGACGGGGACAATGAAGAATAGAGAAGTAAATTACATAGTATGTTAGATAGTGGTAAGTTCTTGGGAAACTGAAAATGACAAGGGGTTACAGTTCAAATACAGTGACCAGGGTGGGTTTCACTAGAAATTAACATAGACTGGGTGCAGTGACTCATGCCTGTAATCCCAGCACGTTGGGAAGCTGAGGCAGGCAGATTAGTTGAGGTTAGGAGTTCAAGACCAGACTGCCTAACATGGTAAAAACCTGTCTCCACTAGAAATACAAAAAAATTAGCTGGACATGATAATTTCATGCCTGTAGTCCCCGTTACTGGGGAGGCTGAAGCAGAAGAATCACTTGAACCTGGGAAGCGGAGGTGGCAGTGAGCCAAGATCATGCCACTGCACTCCAGCCTGAGCAACAGAGCAAGACCCAATCTCAAAGAAATTTAAAATTATAATAAAAAAGCAATGTAGAAATTAAAACTAAAAAGAAGTGAGGGAACAAACATAGGAAACTTGAAGAATTGCATTCCATGCAGAAAGTACAACAACAAACAACCTGAGATTGGAATATCTCTGCCAAGTTCCAGGTATAAAAATACCAGTGTTTCAGGTTCATAAGCAGAGTCAATAAACAAGTGATAAAAGTGAATACACTGGGTCAGAGAGAATAAAAATGGACAAGATCATTTTTATGACTGTGAGATTACTGGGTTTCATTTTGGCTTAAGTGGGATATTGAAGAGTTTTTGAAGGCATGTGACATAATTTGTAGATCATTGTGTATGATCCATTACAAGTAGACTCGAGTGGACAAAGGAGAAAGAAAAGGGATGTGTTCAAATATTTTAATTACAAAGGCAGTTTTCCCAATACTCTGCTTCTCAAGCAGGTATTTGATGAAATGCTTGGGATGGAGAAAGCTATGGTGGTATCATAAGAAATATGGTAGCCTTTATGATGTTGGTACTGGTAGTGCTGGTGAGAATGGTTACATACTACTTATGCAGTACTTTAAATGCAGAGCTGACTCGATTTGCAGGTTGGATCTTGTGGGTAAAAAAGAGTCCAAGGAGAATACAGTTATTGTCCTGAGCAATTGAAAAGGCAGTTTGGAAGATAGAGAAGATTAAGTTTCAGTATGTTAATTTTCAGTTACTCATTTGACATCCAGGTGGAGCTGTTGAGATCAGATCAGGCAATCACAGAGATCCAAAGTTTGGAATTCTTAGTTTAGAGATGGTATTTATGGATTTGGGATGAGATAATATCACCAGGAAGAAAGATGTGACTAGAAAACAATGAAGACCTAAGAACCTAGGCCTGATCAACATCAAAGTCCAAAGGACAAGGGGTTAAGGAGGAACCTACAAAGCACACTAAAGGCTGGGTAAGCTAAATAGGAAAACTAAGAGGATATGGGCTCCTTGAAGTCAAACAGAATTTTAAAGGAAGAGAAATGCACATATGTCAAGTGCTGTTGTTGGTCTAATAAAAAAAGAACACTGAGGTGGATCATTCAATTTATTAACATAAAAGCCATTGGTATCCTTGATCAGAGCATTATAAATGGGGAAGGGCAGGCAAAAGCCTGGTTATAAAGTCAAGACAGAAAGGAAAAGAGACATTTGAAATGGAGGGGAAAGACAGTTTTGTCAAGGTTTTTGTCTGTGAAGGGAAAAAGAATTCGATGTCCATGTATAGCTAAAGGGATGTGGAATTAGGAGACTGACTTGTTTCTTAAGATGAATAAGGTAATAACTTGTTTTGTTTGTTTGTTTGGTTGGTTGGTTATTTAATGGCAATAGGCTAACACAATAGAGAGGGGAAATGATGATGTAGAAGCTAGAGTGGAGCTGGAGCTATGTCATTGACTGGCTAAGAGGAAATGAGAGCTAAGGCACAAATGGAGAGGTTGTGCTTGACCAGGAGGTATTAACAAGGGAGAAGATTGAGGATATGAACACATGCACAAACATATGGTAGATTTGGTGGAAGTTTGATGTTAGAAAATCGTTTCTGATTGTTTTTCATTGAATGAAAAAAAAAAAAAAGAATGAGAAAGCAACTTTGGAAGTTTGAGAAGGCCATAGAGTCACATAGGCTCATGAGAAAGTAAATGTCTTTGGACAGCTCTGAACAGTTAGCTTGCATTAAAATCACCTGAAGAGCTTCTTAAACACAGATTGCTGAGTCCTGTGTTTCTGATTTAGTAAGTATAGGATGGGGCTTAAGAAGTTCACCATTGATACTGATGCTGTTAGTCCAGGGACCACTTTTGAAGAACGATTACACTAGGAAATATATATAGTATAATTGTCTGGAAATATTAAGGGTCCAGTTGAGGACAGGGATGCCAGTAATTGTGATTTCCACAGGGATTAACTGGCATGACCTGCTGGTTCATCTTTTAAATTATGTCCTAATGAACTATTGTACAAGAAGAGAGATATGAATATAAGACACACATAAAAACGAGGAAACCTAGAAAGATGAAAAGCTGAGATTATGTGATTTGCATTTTGACATAGGTACAATGGTGAATATATGTTTTGCTCTTACCATGCCATGTCTTAGGGAATATCCTTAACTTCTCAACTGCTAACATAACACAGAAAGGAAACAATGGATGGTCTACACATAGATTTGTTATAGTAACTTCAAAGAAGTTCAGAGCCATATAAATTGGGGAGTACTCCACCCTGGTAACTGGGGCTCTTTACTCTGGGGCATTTTTTCTCCTTACACTTGCATCATACCAGGAGGAACACTAACAATACAAATTCAAGCACACAAACACACACACATTCAAAAATGTACTTGATAACTTAAATAAACCATATGCAGAGTATGCAAGAATCTTTAATAACTCAGTGACAAAAATATTTTATACATATATAATTTTTTGGGTGGGGAGATGGGGTGCCACTATCACACCCAGGCTACAATGTGATGGCATGATCATGGCTCACTACAGGCTTGAACCCCTGAGCTCAATTGATTCTCCTGCCTCAGATTCCATATTTTATAATTTAAGAAATTTTATACTTAGGGGCATCAAAAATGCAGCAAACTGAAAATTGCAATGAAACAGACAGTTCGGAGGTTATAAATAGGCATAATCAGTTTGCTCTCATTGATAAAGAGTAGATGTTGATAACAAAGAATTACAAATCACAATTTGTAAAGAAAGAAGAAAGTGAACTATTGGTTTTGAAATATAATGGTTCAGTTGAAGACAGCACTGAATGACATAAATCACAAAAAGGTTTCAGCTAATGGGAAAAAGGCTAGAAAGTCTTCCAGAAGAAAGCAGAAGGGCCATAAAGAAGTGAGAGATATTTATTTAATTTAACAGATATCTATTGAAGAATGTCAGGCATCTGTGAACAAAATAAATATATAAAGATGCCTGTCCTTTGGGTATTACAAATAAATAAAAAGAAAAAAAAAATAAGAAAGAAGAGAAAAAAAAGGGAAGGAAAACAGAAGAAAGAAAGGCATGGCAATGTGATAGTAGGTAGATAATAATAGTCTATGACAAATACAAATGAATAAATCAATAAACCAATAGAGGAAAGCAGGTGATACTAATGCATGTTTAGCTTTTAGAATTACTGCAACCTATAAACTTCCTTTTGAATCCACTATGCTGTGGTTTTATAAAGGTTTCCACTATCAGGATTTGGAACAGGTAACTCATCAGAATTTCTAACACCCATGGGTCCTGATTGATTAAACATGGAATATTTAAAAAGGTACTTGTGAAGTAATTTCAGAGTTTTAAAATATTTTAAACTTTAAAAACAGAATGCAGGGACAACAGAAACAATATGAAGATGACATTTAAAGGCAAATTGAATTTTCCACTTGTAGCAGATATAGATCTCAGTTGTATGCCTGCATCATATTGTTTACCATCATTTGTCATCAGACATGAAGTAAAAATGTAATTCAGACAAAAAGAGAAATAAACCAACAGAGGGAAGGCCTATTTAGAAAAATAATGATAACTTCAGAGATAGAAAGGGCAGATAAAATGTTCAGTTAAAATAACTCATGATGTAAAATACAACAATGTATACACTCTTTTTCCCCTTTAAATTTTCATTTCGTTTTCCACCACATGATTTTTTGTTATGATATATGAAACTTGAAAACTTTTAAATTATTACTTATCATAAATCTCTTCAAATAAGTCTATAAATGAAATAATATATTTTTAAATTTTCAGAACAAGTCTTACAAATTATTTTGTTGAGTTATTTTTCAAATATTTATTGATTTATTTTAGACTTTTTTATTATGCTTTAAGTTCTGGGATACATGTGCAGAACATGCAGGTTTGTTACATAAGTATACATGTGCCATGGTGAATTCCTGCACCCATCAACCTGTTATCTATTAGGTTTTTCTCCTAATGCTATCTCTCCCCTTTTCCCCCACCCACTGATAGGCCCAAGTGTGTGATATTCCCCTCCCTGTGCCCATATGTTCTTATTGTTCAACTCCCACTTATGAGTGAGACATGTGGTGTTTGGTTTTCTGATACTATGTTAGTTTGCTGAGGTTGATGGTTTCCAGTTTTATCCATGTCCCTGCAAAGTACATGAACTCATTCTTTTTTATGGCTGCATAGTATTCCATGGTGTATATGTGACACATTTTCTTAATTCAGTCTATCAGTGATGGGCATTTGGGTTGTATCTAAGTCTTTGCTATTGTGAATAGTGCTGCAATAAATATGTATGTGCATGTGTCTTTATAGAAGAATGATTTATAATCCTTTGGGTATATACCCAGGAATGGGATTATAGGTCAAATAGTGTTTCTAGGATCTAGAACTAGATCCTTGAGGAATCACCACAGTATCTTCCACAATGGCTGAACTAATTTACATTCCAACCAATAGTATAAAAGCATTCCTATTTCTCCACATCCTCTCCAGCATCTTTTGTTTCCTGATTTTTTAAGGCTTGCCGTTCTAACTGGCATGAGATGGTATCTCATTGTGACTTTGATTTGCATTTCTGTAATGACCAGAAGTAATGAGTTTGCATATGTTTGTTGATCACATAAATGTCTTATTTTAAAAAGTGTCTGTTCATATCCTTCACCCATTTTTGATGGGGTTCTTAATGTAAATTTGTTTAAATTTCTTGTAGATTCTAGATATTAGCCTTTTATCAGATGGATAGATTGCAAAATTTTTCTCACTGTTATTAGCAGTATACTTTACTATATTTTTATAACAACATGAGTACATTGTTTGTATTCCAAACTCTGAGAAATAAATTAAAAGTACAATTGTATTGTAGATATAACTATACATGAGATGAAGAATTGTTTACTTTTTGATAAATTCATATGTATGTAAATAAATAAATATTACTTATTGCCTGAGTGAGACAGGGATCAGTGTCAATTCTATTTCTATTTTTCATTTTTATGGATGTGAGATCAGTAAAATCTTAGCTCAAGAATTAGTAAAATGGAATAAAAATCATTTTTTTTGTATTGATACCACTTAGTTATTTGAAATCCTTCTGAGATACTTCACAAGAATACAAGGATCCATTCTGAAAAATAATTTTTAATGATTTACTAGCTAACAATCCTGTTCTTCATTTGTGTTCAAGGCAAATAATTGTAAACCACCTGCCAAGCAAAAGAATTTGTTATCATTTAATAGAATAATTGACATTCTTAATTTCTAGTTACTTTTTTAAAAAACGTTGTACCCAAACTAATCCTGTTAAATGGTTATGAATTATACTCTTTGTTTTCTTTTCTAAGCATAACTTTTATTCAGCATTCTAAGTGGTTTCTGTTTCAGTGTCTTTTATATTGGCAATTGTACATTGAAATAGAAATCGATTACCTCATCCTATTATATGTTTTAATTATATTTTGGTTAAAACATTGGAGTTGTGTTTAAAATATCAAATTTTGGAAGGAAAAGTCTGCTATACAACCAAATTAGCCAAGCCAGGCATCGCTCAGTGATGCCAGACATCACTATCATCCAACATCAGAGTGCCTTTCTTCGAGAAGTATCTAATATATTCTATATTAGACGTTTTGAGGAACATGAAAAAATAATGGATAACTAAATCATGAATTTCATCTGTAATACAGATTATGAAAAGCATTCAAATTTAAAATCCTATAGATCTCTCATGATTAATTCATCTAATTTGTAAATTATAAGAGCTAATATAGATTTACATGGTATACCTCAATATTTGTCGGCAAAAATAAAATGTGGATTAAAATTTTAACTTATTTATCAAAATTATACACAAAATAGCATCTTCTCCATCTACTTCCCCAGAAACTGTGACTCATTAAATTATTTGGCAAAAGGGATGTTATAGATGGAATTAAGATTGCTAATCTGATGACCTTTAGAGGAGATTATTCTTGATTACCAAGGTAGACCCATTGCAATTGTAAGGATCTTTGTAAGTAGAAGAGGTAAGCAGAAGAGTCAGAGAGAGTCAATGATGTTAAACTCCTGGCTTAAAATTAAAGGAGCCCTGAGCCCATAGGGGCAGTCTCTAGATGATGGAAAAGGCAAGGTCACAGATTTTCCCCAAGAGCCTCCAGGAAGAGCACAACCCTGTCAACAGCTTGATTTTAATCCATTGAAGATCACTTTAGAGATCTGACCTCAAGATCCGTAAGATAATAAATTTGCAATTTTAAGCTATTAAGTTTGCTGTAAATTCTTTTTACAGCAGCAATGATAAACTAATACAGGTGTACAGCTATTCATGGTTTCCCTTTAGTTAAATATGTGTTTATTTTTCCTGAGCTACTTTTTGTCTTTGAGAAGATAAAATAAGAATTATATATTAAAAGAAAAACTCCATTAATTTGTTGGATATAGATACCACAATTTCCTGTTTACTTAATTTTTAACAAGTAAGGCATATACTACTAAAATTTACTTGTCTGAGTAACTGATAGTAATTTTTACAGATAGTAATTTTTACATGGGCAAGCAAATCACATTTTACATTATCAACTAAGATTAGAACTGGCAATGATAGAGGTATATATTTTATATGTTTTAAAAATTAAATAATATATTTCCTAGTGAGTAAGGTATACCCAAATCTCCACAAAAGTCACAAAGGACTCTTTATTGACTATTTTTTTGGTGTATCTTGAAAAATGTATTATTCGCACAACCATTTTGTCTACTTAAAATGTTTTTCTTCCCAGCTAATTAGGCATTCTCTAATGAATAGTAAAAAAAAATGTAACTGAAAAGACAAAATTTGTTTAAATTTGTGAAAAAGTCATTTTTACCTCTCCCTGTTGCTTATTTGCTCTGCTTTCATCATGCTCTCAGATACTTTCTCAAGAGCAATGCCTTTCTGACAATGGTGGTTGATTAGATAACTGAGATTGTAACAACAACAACAACAAAAACCCAGGGTACTCCAAGTGCTCAAATTATATTATATCTGATTTTAGAATTTCCCACCAAAAGTCAAAATATATTTAAAGTGATTCATTATACTTGGCAAAGTACGCTTGAAACATGAAACTTAATCAGTTTTACTCAGCCCAAGTTTAATATATGTGGGTTAGCCCCCTCCCTGTTTTCAAGTGTCCTTTAATTAGATGCTCTAAAGATTTTTACCTAGAGCAATTGTAAGGTTAAGGAGCAGATTTAAAATATCCCTTTATTTTTAAGAGTTTTTTTTTTTTTAAACAGTAGGTGGTAAAGAGTATGAAGAAAGAATGCTAATAGAATTTGAGGATCTGGAAACAATGTCCAAATTCCCCTTGATAAATATTTATGTATTTCTCAATGTATACTTCTATTTGAAAAGAACTATTCTTGAGGATACAAGTTTGGTGAGGTACAGTAATTGGAAGCTAGGGGATGCCAAATGAAGGCAGTTGATATATATCTATATAGAAACTGATAAGGGGTAGATACAGGTGTTGAAAATTGTAGGGAAAAGTAAATGCAAAATTAAAAAACTTGAAGGCAAACACTAGAAAAATCAAAATGAAGTATTTAAAATTTAAATTAGGAGAAGAAATTCTGACCTGTCAAATGAAAGTCATTGAAAGGAGAAAAACTGCCTAGCATGAAAATACAGTAAACTAAGCATAAAATTATATTAATTACAATAAATTCAAATAAGTTAAAGGAGCCAATGACAAACGGAAATGATCAGATTATATTGCAACAGGTGTTTCAGTAATATGTTGCAAATAATCTGCAAAATAATACAGAGAATTGAAAACCTAAAAGATGGGAGAAGAAACATAGGTACATACCATCCAAAGGAAATTCTATGTTGTGCCTTAAAAATGTGACAAAATAAAATTGAAGATAAGAAGTTGTCTACTAATACATGTACAAGGAACAATATGTTAAGAAAATGTAATAATTTTGAATAGAAGTGTTCCTAATTCACAAATATGAAGTAAAACTTACATATATAATGTAAAATTTGACAGAATTATGGGTAGAAATAGAGAATCAATGGCTATAATTAGATTTTTCACCCAATTCCTAGAAACTGATACATCAAGCAACATAAGCAGATAACAGAAGATATCATCAACTAAAATAAAAAAAAAGTTCCAAATAATTAAATTAAGATCGAACCAGTGTAAACCATAGTAGACAGAAATAACCATCAAATTTAAAGATAATACACATATTTTCTAGCATCACTGGACCATTCATAGATATTGTTGGTGTCATAGCCAACACTAAAGAATTTTTCATGAAAAAAGAAAATGGCCCAAAACTAAGGCAGTAAAAGGAACTTAATAACACATGAGAGAGTAAATATCTGGGTTGATGCAAAATGTTGCACGAAAATTAAATAATAATACATAATTAAAAAATATATGTTAATAATTTTAGTCACATTAATATGATAATTATGAAGATATAATGATAAATAAAATTCTGGTCTTATGAGTAAGACAAATAAGTAGTATTTATATTCAATTTTAATCAACCAGTGTTAAATAGAGTAATGACTAATATAACTACTAAAATAATAGCTTATGAATGTAGACAAAAGGAAATAAAGAATAATTGAATAACATTTGCTTAAGTTAAAAAAAGGCAAAAGAATTAAAGAACAGAAGGATAAATATCTGAGTAAATATTATAGATTATTCTTTTCCTGGTAAATATCTAAGTTAATATTATAGATTATTCTTTTTTCGTTTCTAAAATTATTTTTTATGATTGAAAATAAAAAACCATTTCTGAACATGATTGTCAATATAGATCCCTAGATCCATGTATGTAGAGGTAATATTTAAAATAATTATTTATACTGGAAAGAGGGTAAAGATACCAGATTGGTGACTTATTTGAAGTATTACAATGTTGACATTAATAGATTGTAATAAGATGAGTATGTATGTTTTAACCATAGATCAACCACCAAAACAAACAAATAACTATCTCTAAAAACAATCAACACAGTATAAATAAATTGTAAGGCTAAAAATGTTCATATACTTCACAGAAAAGCACAAGTTAGAATACAAAAATAAAAGGAACAGGAGACCAAACACAAAACACTTAATAAAATGGCACACTGGATTCCTAATATATCAATAATTACATTAAATTTAAAAACATCAATTGTGACAGATTTTCAAAATGACTGTTAAAACATTTTTATAGTATGTATAAGAAACTCACTGCATGTATAATGGGATAGAGAGGTATGATATTATGATTATGTACATATATATCGGTTTTTGTCTATAGTTGCTGGCTCATACTCACGTGGCCCTTGTGACCATCTTTTGTTGTAACGCTGGGTCACTTTAGGCATTAGAAGCAGGCCTTGGGAAACAGTCTCTTTCTCCGACCTTCTCCTGATCTTCTTTACCTGCCCAGGGAAGGACTCTAATCTAATGCGGGTCAAAAGACTCTCATTCTAGAGAGAGTCTCCCTCCATACACTGGAGGAAGGAATATTATACAGAGAGGCTAAAAAGAATCTGAACAGATAGGCAGATAGGTCTTGCTGGGTTTTCTCACTCAATCTATTGAAAATAGTATGAGATCCTATTCTCTTTGTTCAATCACAATGCTACATGGTTGTTAATCATGCCTATGTAATAAAGCTTTCATAAAACCCAACAGGACTCTGTTCAGGGAGTTTTTTGATAGCTGGACATGTGGAGTTTCTGAAGGGTGGTGCCCAAGGAGGGCATGGAAGTTATGCATTCCTTTCCCCATACTTCACCCTACATATCTCTTCATCTGTTTCTTTTGTAATATCTTTATAATAAATGGTAAACATAACTTTTTCCCTGAGTTCTGTGAGCCACCCCCGCAAATTAAGTGAACTCCAAGGGGACTGTGGGAACACCATCTTGAAGGAGGTTAGTCAGAATTTCCAGAGGCTTGAACTTGCAATGGTGTCTGGGAGGTGGGCAGTATTGGAGAATAAGTCCTCAACCTACAGGATCTGACACTGTCTCAAGGTAAACGGTGTCAGAATTGAATTGGGGGCACCCAGCTGGTATCTGCTGCTTAGTGTTTTGGGAAAACTCCCTACGCATCTTCTCATAGAAGTCGTCTGTATTGATGATTGTTGTCGTGAGAGCCATCTTCAACCCAGAAGAAGAGTGCACACAGAGTATGAGAGCAGAGGAAAAATAGTTTGAGTTTTTCCAAAATAATAGATTAGAAGTAAAAGAATATACCATGATAAATTACACCATACAAACAAAAAAATTTTAAAATAGCTATAGTATATATGTAAATAAACAAAGTAGGCATCAACAAAAGAAAATCCCCAGGAGCAAAGAGGAACATTTAAATACCATAAGAATCAGTTCATCAAGAAGATATAACAATCCCAAATTTGAATAAATCAAAAAAGGATCAAAACTGACAGAACTGAAAAGTAAAATACACAAATTTTCATTTACAGCTTAACCCTTCAACATTTCTCTCTTGGTATCAATAGAACCATTAATAGGAATATCAGAGAGGATACAGAAAAACTAAAGACTATCATCAAATGAGAATAAATTAGCATGTATAGAACACTCCAACAAACAAGAGCAGACTACTAATTCTTTTTAACAAAACATGAAACAGTCAACAATATAGACTATATATTTTGTCATAGAAGACAAAATTGTATTAATAGAAGACAAAACTTACAGGAAGGTCAAAAATAAAAGGCACGAAAGATGCAGAATACACAAACACCAACCAAAGGAAATGGATACATCTATATTAATATCAAACAAAGTAGACTACAAAACAGCATTAGTAGAAATAATTATATGCATTATGATAGCCAATCTTCATTATTATAAAAGGGATATATCCACTAAAAATGTATCAGAATTCTAAATCTGAATGAACCCAACAAAACAAAGATTTTGGTCTGTTGTTACACTTTAATAAAAGATTTACTAAACTAAAAAATTTAATTAAAAATATAAATTATACTCTAGAAGAAGTATAAAAATCATAAGGACTCATTTCAACAAAGGCTGGCATGCAAAGTTATCAGACATAAGACAGAGTGATAGAAAATGTTGACAGTGTCTAGATAGAACAAAGTGAGTATTATTGATATTCAAATCAACAAAGAAGATAGTAAACTCAATAGAAAAATGTCCACCCACCATCCCAATATATTATCAGTAATCTGAAAAATGCCAGTGTTCACAAATAAAATGTGATATGTGGTCTGGCGTAGTGGTTCACGCCTGTAATCCCAGCACTTTGGGAAACCAAGGCGGGTGGATCACAAAGTCAGGAGTTCAAGACCAGCCTGACCAACATGGTGAAACCCCATCTCTACTAAAAACACAAATATTAGCCAGGAATGGTGGTGCATGCCTATAGTCCCAGATACTCAGGAGGCTGAGGCAGAAGAATTACTTGAACCTAGTAGACAAAGGTTGCAGTGATCTAAGATCACCCCACTGCACTCCAGCCTGGGTGACAGAGTGAGACTCCCTCTAAAAAAAAATAAAAATAAAAAATAAATAAAGTGTGATATGTATTTTCACTACTTGCTTCGAAGATATAAGAATTCTAGATGATATTTTAGGATAAGAGTATGAGGTAAAATAATTTTTATGGGTAATAGATGGGAAAATAAATGGTTGTAAACATTTTGGAAAATAATATGGCAGGACCAATTTAAAAATATGCATACCCTACAAACTATCTTACTGTTGGGTATATATTCCTGATGTAGTTTGAATGCATGTCCCCTCCAAATCTCATGCTGAAATGTGATCCCCAGTATTGGAGGTGGACCCAGTGAGAGGTATTGGATCATGGGGTGGATCCCTTATGAATCATTTAGCACAGGAATGTCCAGTCTTTGGCTTATCTGGGCCACATTGGGAGAAGAATCATCTTGGGCCACACATAAAATATATGAACACTAACAGTAGCTGATGAGCTAAAAATAAAATAATTTTTAAAATTCACACACAAAAGAAATCTCATCACGTTTTACGAAAGTTTAATTTGTGTTGGGCCACATTCAAAGCTATCCTGAGCTGCATTCGACCTGCCGGCTGCAAGTTAGACAGGCTTGGGGTTAGCACAATCTCCTTAGTGATAAGTGAGTTCTTGCTCCATTAATTCCTGAGAGATCCGATTGTTTGAAACGGCCTGGGACATCCCCCTTCTCTGTCTTGCTCCCTCTCTGACCATGTGAGATGCTGGCTTCCTTTCACCTTCTTCCATGATTATAAGCGTCAGGCCTCAGTAAGAGCAGATGCCATTGCCATGCTTCCTGTACAGCCTGCAGAACCATGAGCCAAGATAAACCTTTTTTTTAAAAAAAATAAATTACCTAGCCTCAGGTATTTCTTCTTGGCAATGCAATGGACTTACATAATCCCTCACAGATTGTGACACATAATCAAAAAGTGTCTTCATAAGGAGACTATTTACAGAAAATAATCTTATGGTAGCAGGATGTCAGTGTGAATTCTACTGCAAGACTGGATAGGGACAATATGGGTTGATTTTATTGAAAACTCTACAGGAGCCACAGGGAAATAACCTAAAAGAACCTACAGCGATATGAGAATGTATGAAGAATGTCATGCTCTGTGAAAAAAATATTAGAAATAAAATTAGATTTATAGCACAATATCCTTTAAAAATGTATACACTCATATTTATATACACACAGACACTCAGAAAACAACTTTCTTATTTTATGGGGATGCTTTAAGACTAAGGAACCTATATCAAACACATTTGAGTGCCTGCTTATGACAAGTGATAAAGAACAAAAGAATTAAATAAGTAAAACCAGAGAGAAACTTGTAGGGAATAATAGCTATAATGTCTCATGAAATAAAGAATGTGATTAATTTTCTACAATGGTAATACAAAAACAGAGACTGTCAACATCAAACATAATGAAATTTAGCATAGAGCTTATTGTAAGGCAAAAATTAAATTTTAAATACTTAGCTTGGAGAGTTTGATGAAAGAATGGTCTGCTTGAAGTAGTAAGATGCACTAAACAATCCCATGAGTGTACAGGAAGAAAATACTCAAGATACTACTTATATTCATTTTGCACTAATTTTTCCAACAGAATTTAGTATCTAAATGCTAGAGGAGGCTGGGCACCGTAACTCATGCCTATAATCCCAGTGCTTTGCAGGCCAAAGTAGGAAAAAATATCTGAAGCTCAGAATTCTAGACCATCCTAGGAAAAATAGTGGATTTTTGCCTCTCAAAAAAAATAATTAAATTTTAGCCAGGCACGATATTGTGCTCCTGTAGTCCCATCTTTACCAGAGGCTGAGGTAGGAGGATTGCCTGAGGCCAAGAGTTCGAGGCTGCAGTGAACCATGATCACGTGACTGCACTGTAGCCTGGGTGACAGAATGAGAGCCTGTCTCTTAAGAAGTGAAATAAATAGGGGGGAGGATCCAAGAGGGCCAAATAGGAACAGCTCTGGATTGCAGTTCCCAGCAAGAACAACGCAGAGGGTGAGTGCCGACAGCATTTCCAAACAAATTTTCAGTACCCACAGACCAGGAGATTCACAAGCTGAAAAGCGCCAGGAGTTTTTAGCACGGTGGTTTCTGCTGGTGCTGGGTTGGTGCACAGAAACACACAAATCTGGGTAGCCGTTTCAACTGGCACCTGGAATGCCCGGGAGATAGAGCCACTCATTCAACTGAAAGGGAGGGGCCATAGACAGGGAGCCAGATGATCTGGCTCAGTGGGTGCCACCCCCACAAAACTAGCAATCTGAAACGCTCTGGATTGAGAGTTTTGCTGCAAGCGCAGTTGGACCCAGGATGGTCCCGCTCAGTGGGGGTGAAGGGCAACCACCACTACCGAGGCAGTTCATAGAGCACCTGGGCAGAGCCTGCAGCAGCTCAGCAATGCCTCTGCTGGCAGACTGTGACTAGACTACTCTGTGCGGGGCAGGGCATCTATGAAAACAGGCAGCAGCACGACAGGACTTATAAATAAAGCCGACCTTCCTAGGATAGAGCACCTGGGCAAAGAAGTGGTTATGAGTTCTGCAGCAGCAGACTTAAAAGTACCTGCCCAGCATCTCTGCAGAGAACAATGGAGTTCCCAGCACAGCCCTTGAGCTCCTATAAGGGACAGACTGTCTCCTCAAGCAGCTCCCCAACCCCGTATATCCAAAGAGACACATCACAAAGGAGAGCTCAGGCCGTCATCTGGCAGGTACCCTTCTGGAATAAAGATAACAGACAAAGAAATTGGCAGCAACACTTACTATTCTGCAGCCCCCTTGGGTGATCCCCAGGCAAGCAGAGTCTGGAGTGGACTTCCAGCATTCCTGCAGCAGAGGGGCCTGACTGTTAGAATGAAAACTAAGAAACAGAAAGAAACAGCTTCAACATCAATGAAAGGACTGTACACTCAGAGACCCCATCTGAAAGTCACCAACCACAAAGACCACAGGTAGATAAAGCCACTAAGATGGGAAGAAACCAGTGCAAAAAGGATGAAAACATCAAAAACCAGAACACCTCTCCTCCTCCAAAGGATCACAACTCCTCACCAGCTAGGGATCAAAGATGGATGGAGAATGAATCTGATGAATTGACAAAAACAGGCTTCAGAAGGTGGATAATAAAAACTTCTCAGAGCTAAAAGAACATGTGTTAACCCAATGCAAAGAAACTAAGAACCTAGAAAAAAAGGTTAGATGAGATACTAACTAGAATAAACAGCTTAGAGAAGAATATAAACGACTTGACGGAGCTAAAACACACAGCACGAGAACTTTGTGAAGCATATGCAAGTTTCAATAGCCAAATCGATCAAACAGAAGAAAGAATATTAGAGATTGAAGATCAACTCAAAACAAGAAGGCAAGAATAGAGAAAAAAGTGAAAAGAACAAAGCGTCCAAGAAATATGGGATTATGTGTAAAGACCTAATCTATGTTTGACAGGTGTACCTGAATATGACAGAGAGAATGAATCCAAGCTGGAAAGCACTCTTCAGGATACTATCCAGGAGAACTTCCCCAACCTAGCAAGGCAAGCCAACATTCAAATCCAGGAAATACAGAGAACACCACAGATATTCCTCAAGAAGAGCAACCCCAAGGCATATAATTGTCAGAATCACCAGGGTTGAAATGAAGGAAAAAATGCTAAGGGCAGCCAGAGAGAAAGGTCAGGTTACCCACAAAGGGAAGCCCATCAGACTCACAGTGGATCTCACCGCAGAAACCCTACAAGCCAGAAGAGAGTGGGGGCCAAATTTCAACATCATTAAAGAAAAGAAATTTCAACCTAGAATTTCATATCTGGCCAAACTAAGCTTCATAAGCAGAGGATAAAGAAAATCCTTTATGGACAAGCAATTCCTGAAAGATTTCGTCACCACCAGGCCTGCCTAACAAGAGCTCCTGAAAGAAGCACTAAACAAGGAAAGGAACAGCCAGTACCAGCCACTCCAAAAACATACCAAATGGTAAAGACCAGCAAAACAATGAAGAAACTGCATCAACTAATGGAAAAAACAGCGAGCTAGCATCAAAATGGGAGGATCAAATTCACACATAACAATATTATCCTTAAATATAAATGGGCTAAATGCCCCAATCAAAAGACACAGACTGGTGAATTGGATAAAAAGTCAAGACCCACTGGTGTGCTGTATTCAGAAAACCCATCTCACACGCAAGGACACACATAGGCTCAAAATAAAGGGATAGAGGAAGATTTGTCAAGCAAATGGAGAGGAAAAAAAAAGCAGGAGTTGAAATCCAAGTCTCTGATAAAATGGACTTTAAACCAACAAAAATCAAAAGAGACAAAGAAGGGCATTACACAATGGTAAAAGGATCAATGCATCAAGAAGAGCTGATGATCCTAAATATATATGCAACCAATACAGGAGCACCCAGGTGCATAAAGTAAGTTCTTAAAACCTACAAAGAGACTTAGACTCCCATACAATAATAGTGGGAGACTTTAATACTCCACTGTCAATATTAGACAGATCAACAAGACAGAAAATTAACAAGGATATCCAGGACTTAAACTCAGATCTGGACCAAGTGGACCTAATAGACGTCTACAGAAATCTCCACCCCAAATCCACAGAATATACATTCTTCTAAGCACCACATTGTACCAACTCTAAAATTGACCACATAATCGGAAATAAATCACTCCTCAGCAAATGCAAAATAAAAGAAATCATAAGAAACAGTCTCACAGACCACAGGGCAATCAAATTAGAACTCAGAATTAAGAAACTAATTCAGAACTGCACAGCTTCATGGAAACTGAACAACTGGCTTCTGAATGTCGTGGATAAACAATAAAATGAAGGCAGAAATAAAGATGTTTTTTGAAACCAATGAGAACAAAGACACCAGAATCTCTGGGAAACATTTAAAGCAGTGTCTAGAGGGAAATTTACAGCAATAAATGCCCACATGAGAAGTGAGGAAGGATCTAAAATCGACACCCTATCATCAAAATTGAAAGAGCTAGAGGAGCAAGATCAAAAAAACTCAAAGCTAGCAGAAGACAAGAAATAACTAAGATCATAGCAGAACTGAAGGAGATAGAGATGAAAAAAACCCTTCAAAAATCAGTAAGTCCAGGAGCTTGTTTTTTGAAAAGATCAACAAAATAGACCACTAGACAGATTAATAAAAAGGAAAAGGGAGAAGAATCAAATAGATGCAATAAGCAATGATAAAGGGGATATCACCACTGATTCCACAGAAATACAAACTACAATCAGAGATAACTACAAACAACTGTATGCACATAAACCAGTAAACCTGGAAGAAATGGATAAATTCCTGGACACTTGCACCCTCCCAAGGCTAAACCACGAAGAAGTTGAAACCTTGAATAGACCAATAACAAAGGCTGAAGTTGAGGCAGCAATGAATAGCCTACCAACCAAAAAAAGTCCAGGTCCAAAAGGGTTCACAGCTGAATTCTACCAGATATACAAAGAGGAGCTGGTACCATTCCTTCTGAAATGATTCCAAACAATACAAAAAGAGGGAATCGTTCCTAAATCATTTTGTGACACGAACATCATCCTGATACCAAAACCCAGCAAAGACTCAACAAAAAAAGAAAACTTCAGGCCAATATCCATGATGAACATAGATGCAAAAATCTCCAATACAATACTGGCAAACCGATTGCAATAGCACATCAAAAAGCTTATCCATCATGATCAAATAGGTTTCATCCTGGGGATGCAAGACTGGTTCAACATACACAAGTCTATAAACATAATCCACCACATAAACAGAACCAAAGACAAAAACCACATGACTATCTCAATAGGTGCAGAGAAGGTGTTCGACAAAATTAACAGCCCTTTCTGCTAAAACTCTCAATAAACTAGGTATCGAAGGAACACATCTCAAAACAATAAAAGCTATTTATGACAAACCTACAGCCAATATCATACTGAATGGGCAAAAACTGGAAGCATTCCCTTTGAAATCTGGCACTAGACGACAATGCCCTCTCTCACCACTCCTATTCAATATAGTATTGGAAGTTCTAGCCAGAGCAATTAGTCAAGAAAAAAAAAAATAAAGGGTATTCAATTAGGAAAAGAGGCCGCCAAATTGTTTCTATTTGCAGACAACATGATTGTATATTTAGAAGACCCTATTGTCTTAGCCCAAAATCTCCTGAAACTGATAAGCAGCTTCAGCAAAGTCTCAGGATACAAAATCAATGTGCAGAAATCACAAGCATTTCTAGACACCAATAACAGACTAACAGAGAGCCAAATCATGAGCTAACTCCCATTCACAATTGCTGCAAAGAGAATAAAATATCTAGGAATACAACTAACAAAAGATACAAAGGACCTCTTCAAGGAGAACGACAAACCACTGCTCAAGGAAATAAGAGGGGACACAAACATATGGAGAAACATTCCATGCTTATGGTTAGGAAGAATCAATATCCTGAAAGTGGCCATACTGCCCAAAGTAATTTATAGATTCAACGCTATCCCCATCAAGCTACCAATGACCTTCTTCACAGAACTGGAAAAAAACACCTTAAACTTCATATGGAACCAAAATAGTGTAGGCAAGGACTTCATGACTGGCATTGGCAACAAAAGCCAAAATAGACAAATGGGACCTAATTAAACTCCAGAACTTCTGTATAGCCAAAGAAACAATCATTAGAGTGAACTGGCAACCAACAGAATGGGAAAAAATTTTTGCAATCTACCCATCTGACAAAGGGGCTAATATCCAGAATCTAGGAAGAACTAAAACAGGTTTACAAGAAAAACCAACTCATCCAAAAGTGGCAAAGGATATGAACAAACACTTTTCAAAAGAAGACATCTATGAGGCCAACAAATGTATGAAAAACTGCTCTTTATCACTGATTATTAGAGAAATGCAAATCAAAACCACATTGAGATACCACCTCATGCCAGTTAGAATGGCGATCATTAAAAAATCTGGAGACAACAGATGCTGGAGAGGATGTGGAGAAATAGGAACACTCTTACACTGTTGGTAAGAGTGTAAACTAGTCCAACCATAGTGGAAGACAGTGTGGTGCTTCCTTAAGAACCTAGAAATAGAAATTCCATTGGACCCCCCAATCTCATTACTGGGTATATATCCAAAGGATTATAAATCATTCTGTTATAAAGACACATGCACACATATGTTCATAGAGGCACTGTTTCTAATAGCAAAGACCTGGAACCAACCCAAATACCCATCGATGATAGACTGGACAAGGAAAATGTGGCACATATACACCATGGAATATTATGCAGCCATAAAAATCGATGAGTTTGTGTCCTTTGTCGGGACAAGGATGAATCTGGAAACCATCATTCTCAGCAAACTGACACAAGAACAGAAAATCAAACACTGCATGTTCTCACTCATAGGCAGGTGATGAACAACGAGAACACATGGACACAGGGAGGGGAGCATCACACACTGGGGTCTGTTGAGGGGAGCCAAGGAAGGGACAGCGTGGGGGTGGGGAGGAAGGGGAGGGATAACATGGGGAGAAAAGCTAGGTGTAAGTGACGGGGGCTGGAGGCAGTAAACCACATTGCCATGTGTGTACCTATGCAACAATCCTGCATGATCTGCACATGTACCCCAGATCCCAAAGTACAATTTAAAAAAAAAGTGAAATAAATAAGTGCTAGGAGACCACATATCTTTGTATTTTTCAGCCCCTACCACAGTTTTCTGTAAATTAAATATTTTGTTTATTCCCAGCATTCCAGTGGTTATTCTGCACATCGCAGGCTTGTTCTTCTATCTACTCAAATCCCTAGATCCAGCAAATGTCCTTAAGGATGGGCTCAGCTGCTAATCTGTGATCACCTAGGAAGGGCTTGTTTTTCTCTGAAATTTAGCCCATTGAAACTTTAGGCCCATAACTTTTGGATGACTTTAAAAAAATATATGATTTTTCAAAAAAGGTTTATCCAATATCTTCTCATTATGGCAGGAGCACTTACCTTTGGTAACTTTCTTTATTTTAATTGGAAAAAGAACCTCTGACATTGTCATTGTAATGAGGTTTTTGGTGTTTGACCTTAGTGAAGCAATTAAGTCCAAATCCTTTTCCTATCTGATGCATGTACTGAAGGATTATATAAGAAATTGTATGCAGAGTGCACAATATAAAATTTCTAATGTACGCTATTGATATACAGTTGCATTATGACTACATGCTGAAAACACATGATCAATCTGATCACATCCTGAGATTAAGAGCCAGACTTTTTCAGCAATACTTAACTATCAAATAATTCTATTTAGTTTTTCAGTGGGGCTTAGTGTTTGGTCTATAAAATGCCGCCACAGTATACAAATCAGTTATCTCAATAAGTATGCTAATTTATTCATCAGACATATTTTTGTAGCAATAGTTACTCAATGAAAGAAGTAATGTATTGATGTAATTTCTAATGGAAGCTACTCCTCTCACTGTGAACTGCTTACAAACATTTAATGCTCTAGCTATTTCGAGGAGCACTGATAGGCATTACCCAAAGAAGATGATATGTTCCTATACAGCAAGAACCCTTATTCCTTTTTATCTTCTTTTTGATAAACTCTACAATTTCTTGGTAGTGAATCTAAATTCCTCGAGAGGTACAAAACAGTCCTCCATAAATTTAAATTTATGCTCCTGAAGATTCAACTTGAGACCATGTTCGGAATGGGAGCTCCAGAAACCTATGGCAAACACGGGGATATAAGGTAACTTTGGACACAATCCCTGCATTGCCTTTAAATTCAATGGGAAAATGTGACAAAGAACAATATTTAGGGCAGCTAGGATAGTGCTACCTTCTCATGCCTAACATAAGCAAATAAAACCTAATACTAATGCTCTGAGGCCTAATAATAAAGTTTATGTCTGTCAAAAAGCCACTGCAGGCTACTGTGAAAAAACAGCTATACAACCATCTGAAAGCCATTTACCTGTCTCTGGTTTCAAACAATCACGTCTACTGAGGATTTAGGGCTGTATCAACATCTGTCTCTCAGAAGAGATGTTGTTTCTCAAATGCTGATATTTGACTGACAAATGTCGTGCAGCCAGAGCCTATTGCAATTATTGGTAGAGTCAAAATATAAAATCAGATCATCTCTCATGAATGATTAAACAATTGAAAAACGACTGCAAGGAGACTGTGTGGGGGTGCATGTGCATGCACACACACGTGTGTGTGTGTGTGCGTGTGTGTGTGTTTTCAGCTTTATTTGTTAACTTTAACTTTATCAACTTTAAAATACAATGTAAATATTAGATTGGGGAGTAAAATATCATTCTTCCTCTCTCATAAAACTTTTGGCTCATGGAATTCTGACATTCTGTCACTCTTGCAAAAGTTGTATTCATAAAATCAGTAGCTGGACTGAGCCTTCCTCTGCAGCTCTTACATAAGTGCCTCCTATTTTGCAAAACAAGCAGTTTCAAGAACCCAAAGATAGCGATGGAGAAAGGCTCAGAAGTCTCTTCATTTTCAGCTTCTTGGATTCACCACTTTGTTAATGCAGACCAGTAAAAATCAAAGTTTTCTGTGTCATTTATCAGATTAATTACTTTCTTCACAGAAAGAGTGATTTGGGAGGATAGCAAGCAAGAAACTATCTGTCCATGCTTCTTCCTGAAAACAGGGGAATAAATATGTTAACCCTGTTTTTAAGAGATGAATGGGTAGTTCAGTATTGCTTGACTATTTGTCCTTCCACTTGTGACAGATTACTGCTGCATATTTTTTTTCCTCAATCTCTGATCATGGCTTATAGAAAACAATTATGTGCTGAATTACTAACTGTATCAAAAGTCCATTAGACTTATTGTCAGAGTGTGCTCAGCTTTATCTATGATAAATAGGAATAAAAATATAAAAACACAAAAATGATATAATAACTAAAATTATCCCACTACAAAGAAAGGTTATGCACTGTTATGAAAGCCCCTATTATGAAAGTCTTTTATTTAGGGATTTCATATAAGGCTTCCCTTGGTGGGGAAGATTGAAGAACAAAATAAAATAAGATTAAGAGCTAATTATATAAATATGGGGTGGTAGTGGGACAAGCATGTGAATAAGAAGACCAAAGTCCAGGAGACAAGAAGCATATTACAGTTGAGGAAAAAAATTATTACTGAATCATTCAAATCCAAGAAATTCATGTCACCAGAGGAGGGGAGAGAGAAATACAAAGAACAGATTTTGTACTGCCTGAACTCCATTTTGGATTCTTGATGTTCATCCTATTACCAATGTGAAGTCTTTGGGAGTTTTTAAACAGAGCAATTTACAATGTAATTTGTATTTGCATTTCAAGTAAGTCATTCTGGATATAGCAGAGAAATTTTTTTGGAGAGAGAATCAGGGAGAGCACTTTAGAGGTGCTCACCATAGCCCAGGTGAGAGAGTGGTGGGCTAGATCCCATGATAGCAATGAAGACAGAAAGAGGAAAAATTATTTCAAGAATATAGAGAAGGTAAAATCTGATAAGACTTGGTAATTAGAGGTGGAAATGTGAACCATGAAATGTCAAGAATTACATTCAGATGTCAGGTGTAGGTAGAGGTTGATATCCTTTTCTGGAAAAAAATAACACAGGGAGATTACCACTTTTAGTGAAAGATATCTGGGTTGCTTAAAGTATAACGAAATGGGACTTTTCCAAATTAATTCAAGTAAATTAGGAAGGTTGAATCTCAAGGCGCAAGAGAATGTGATAGTGGTAACAGTGACTTAGAGATCAGTACTTGTACCAGACTCAAGAAAAGTTAGTGTGATTTGGAGCAGATAGAAACTAGAATATAAAAAATAACTTTTGTTTTTCTTCTTGAGTCTTTTGCTACTTGAAGGAGTAAATAATTGGGCCTTATTTAGAGTTGCAGATTTGGGTATACCCTGAAATGAACAGGAAATAGTATAAAATGAAAGCAATTCGCCAATTTTATTCAGTAAACATTTACTGATTTTCTTTCAGTTTTAAGTATTATAGTAGGCATTGTGCAGTAATTAATTTATTGACCATCTTCTCTCATGTAATACACAAAGAAACATAATTTTTAAAATGTAGTACTGTTTTCAGCTTACACCAATCCTTACCCATTATCACAATTCATTTAATCAGATTATTTCAGTGATAAGTACATTCTGAAGTTAATGGAATATTTAAAAGGTTGTAATGATGTAACTGCTGATATAGTATACAAAATACATTTGATTTATATTATTGAACACAATTTCATCAAAATTCTTATCTATAAAACAAACATTTTAACACATCTATTATTCTTTTGCTTTATGTAAAGTTTATAACTGTCATTTGTATCTATCAAAGTACGTTTCATTTCTAGCTTTTTATTCTGAATCATAAATGACAGCATTAATTTTTACAAACATTAATGATAAGCCATATTCACTCATAACTATTTATATCTAAGTCGTCTTAGATTTATTGAACAATTTCTGAGTAACTAATGGCTAGCATTTTATTATTCTATGATGATAAAGGATTTTACAGTATCCAGGCTTCAGACATATTTTTGAAAACTCATTTATACGTGGGACAAAATTTAAATCAGTTGTAATACATGATCCGTTCAAATATATTCTCCAGAATGAGCTATTAAAATGAAATACCAAAGTGGTTCCCCAAGACACCAATTTATAGCCTATATGTGCAGTGCAGAGTTACTGGACCAAAGCACAGTGTAACAATGAAAATTTTATTTCTTGTTGTCTTTTTCCTAAGATGACTCTTACTCCCAGTAACATAAAAATGTATATTACTAACAAAGAAAAATGGACATACATAGAAGTAAATATAAAGTATATTCATAATATTCATATTGATATCAGCTTTCCTTTTTCTATTAAAGGATATAAAAAACTTGTGTTATTTATGATTTGTAACTTCTTGTTCCTTGGAAAGTACATAAATTCTTCAGAGCCTCAAGAGTTATGTTTAGTGCATTATTCAAATAGTGTCTAACTACTAGTTAGATAGCTTACCACTCCAATTGCCGTAGGAATCTCTGTAGACTCACCTCACTTGAACAGTCCTGATAAATTACAGAAGTGGGTAGTACACCGAGAGATCTCTGATGTGTGATGTTTTTGCCAGCAGAGTATTTTATGTGTTGATCCACTGGAGTGTGTGTCTCTGTGTGTCCGTGTGTGTGTGTGTGTGTGTGTGTGTGTGTGTGTGTGTGTTTACATTGTGGTATGTGTCTTGAGGTATGGCCATTAGGAATTTGGAGGAGTGAGGACCGTGCCTGCTTCATAAGACATGTACCAAACATAGTCAAAAGTAATAAACCAAGTAAACAAATTAGACATTAAATTTAATACTGGACTGGAAAGAAGTATTCAAGGTCAAGAAAAATGAAGAAGCATAATGAAATAAATGAAATGTTTAAATTGATTAGTAGAATGAGAGAAATAATTTTCAAAGTTTTTAATTTTTGAAGAATATCGGTATGTAAAACTAAGAATTACATGGCTGTCAGTTGATTAAAAACATTACTTAAAATTTTAGCTACTGAAACAGCAATATATGATTTCCTAATTCTACTTTTCTGTCTCAAGAATGACTTGATAAAATAATTTTTTTAATGATAAATTCTAATTTTAAAAGAGCTTACATGAGAATCTGGATTGTCAGAAGTATGATGTTTTTAGTGACATGATGGTATTTCTGTTACGTATGTCAAAGTCAACCATTCATTTGTTTCCTAAGCTGTTCTCAGGATTACAAATTGACTTTTAATATACGCTCAATAAATGATTGGTTGGGTGATCAAATCAACACCTTATTTCTATACATTTTAATATCATATGAAAATAATATTTTATACTCATCAATGAAACAGAGACATGAGAGAGGAAGAGCAATTAAGAATAAGGGGATAAGAATCAGACCTCATTTTGCAGTGTATTTCCTACATTATCCATTTTTGAATGCTTTGAAACACTTATCATACTAAAAAAAATTGGTATTTCCTAGGCAGAAAGTGGAATTTAAAGAAAGTCTATATTTCTATATTACAATAACTTATACTATAATGCACAGAAGACATAGGTAAGCAAGGTGCAGGAGAAAGATTAGTAATCAAGCTGAGTGTGATTATGAGTCAATCTAATATTATCTTATACCATTATTGTATCATTGTAATGGTTGACATATGGATTGAAATAAAAGGCAGGAGAGTTCTGTGTGAGCTAGTGAAATCTGCTGCATGATGTTAGGAGAGAGTTCTTTGATGTGATTAGGCCAGATGTGTTTACTAATTGAGGCTTAGAAAGTTAGATTCCCAACCTCTCACAGAGACTGGGAGATAGGGGAGCTAAATTGTGTAAGATTTATATTTGCTATATATTTAATAATATTTATTAAAGTCTTAAATATGCCAATTTCAAGTCTTTTTTCTAGTTCGCAATACTTTGTTTTCACCATATCGTTGTTTTTAGTACGTATGTTTTGTGTATTTAAAAGGTATGTTAAAAATTCAGACCATATCCCTTTTTCCACCTTCCCCTTTATTGCCATTTACATCCACACATCTACACGCACATGCACTCACACATGTTGACCAAAATTAATTTAGATGTACAAATGGGGTCTTTGAAGCAAAAAAGTCAATCTATTTAGTAAAAGTGTCATGCCCGTTTGAATTATATTTATAATCTTTTTTAAGAAGAAAAAACTTCGTTAATTTTTTGAAGACATTATTTTGTGTCTGTTTTATAATTGTGTGGCCACGGAAAGAAATATGTCAAATCGTAGACACAGTGAATATAATAAGTGGTAGTTTAAAATGTTTAATTTTCACAAGTCATTGTTTCCATTCTAATTTTTGAATGCAACCATGGCCTCATACAAAACAGCCTTGTTAAAGTAATTGTCTGATAATGAATTCTTAAGTAAAAGGGGAATTCCACAGGAATTTATATTGCCCTTTTATGTTTAACAAAATTAAGAGCCTGAAAAAAACTGATATGTTTTGTAAAATTGAATTACTTTACATTCAGTTCCACTGGTTTGCAGGGTTTTACCATTATATTAAAAATATATAAATGATTGGTTGATGAATTTTTTTCTTTTAGATACTGCTGCTGAATCCATGGAGAAAAAAGTAAATTTCCAGAACTAATTAATGCTTTGTTAAATGTCAAAGAAAAATTACAAGAGATGGTGTTAAAGAGGTGGAGAAAATGTTGTTTAAGATTATTGCAAAAGAGGTCAAGATTATCGCAATAGAGGAGAAAGATTGAATTCAATTCTGCTGAAACAAAAGGCAGGAGAATTTGCATTAGCTAGGGAAATCTACTGCATGCTGTTAGGAGAGAGGTTGGTCAATGTGATTAGGCCATTGTGTTTGCTAACTGAAGTTTAGGGAAGTTAGGTTCCTAACTCCTCACAGAGACTGAAAAAGATTGATGTGTTATCTTTCTAGAGGATTACATTTCAATGGGTTAACTCCCAGACCCTTGAGAGTCATTTCCCTGTTGTAAAACTGGCCAGAGGCTAGGGTGTGATTTACATCTCAAAGGGGCAATTGCAACTTTACTTAGGTGAGTAATCTTAGAAAGTACAAGTGAAGTGCCTAGCATCAGAAGGAAGCCTGTTTAAAGTTTTGTCTAGCTGGAGGAAAGGTAAGGCCACTGTAGACTCCTGCTCATAAGCAATAGATGAAAACAGTTTATTTTAATCATGGCAATGAGACACAGAATTTCAAACTTTTATCCATAATACAACGTAGGATTATTATCAGGCCATCAATCTTGGGCTTCTAATAATATGACAAAAATATGTTTTGGCTTGTTTTATTAATACCATCATCAAACTAGTGAGATAGTAGGGAACAACCAGGTTGTGATTTGGATAGGACCAGAAGTAGTAAGAAAGGGGAATCTAGCATTGAGAACTCTTTTCATATCAGGAAATTTACTATTCTGGAGAAAGCCTTGGAAAGTCTGAGCTGCACATTTGGGAGCCTTGGGGACTTAGGGGAGAAAAGTTGTTTTTTTAAAACTTCTCAAAAGTGGGGATCCTAGTTAACCATTGAGGTTGCCTGGAAACCCAAAATACTGTGTACTGAAAGAAAACATAAAACAGAATTAAGATTGTCATAACACTTACTATAGTGTAGGAACTCCAATCCTTAAGATGCTCACTTTTGTTGCACATGTGCTAAAATTGCAATCAGGCAGACAATACTAGCAGGCCCCCTGTCCAAAGATGACATGTAGATCTGTGGCACATTTTTATTTTTTAAAAATAGCGTTAAGGTATGAATACCTTTAAATTATATTAAGTATTAGGAGTTCTCAGACTACTATTTCCCTCAGGCACCTGGCTAAAGAAATATCTCTCTGGGGTAAGATAAAATCAGCTGAGGATTCAGCAATATTATAGGTTTAAACCATTCTCGAGCAATTTTTTACCCCTTAGAAACATAATTAAAATAAATTATTACTAAACAGAAGAGCAATGGTTTGAAGTCATAAGCATTTCAAGACTCAAAACCCTTGGAATCTGGAAGAAACAGAATAGTACAAATCAGCACATCTAGGTGACAAACCAAATAAAGGAAGAGAGGTAATGTTATAGTATCTATATTGTATAAAGATTATACTTTGCCATATATCATCAGTCTCATATTCCTTATAGCTTACAGATGTTATTATTTTTTAAAATCAACATACTTGTAAGTATTTTATAGGACTTGATTCGGGATGGTTTCATATTCTTATTTAGAGTACAAATAAGAAGAAAGCTTTTACAGTTACATGAGGAAATGATGAGGTGGAATATATCTGACCCAACAGAAGCTGAGTGTTTAAGGACCTTCAGATTTTATCTAATATACCATGGTCATATCTTCCTAAGAGAGAGCACAGTTTGGATAACCAATTAAAGGCAAATGATTCCATCATGGATCCATATACCCTAGAGGAATCAAAGATGAGGCATGTGAATCTGGGTTCAGTTAATCGGAGTCACTTCTAGTGTAAACATGTCACTGCTCTGAGTGTGGTATTTAGGTGGCACACATATTTCACACAACATAGTCCCAAACTGCAAGAAACTGCTTCATCTCATGCTCTACTAAATATTAGTCTGTTCCAATGTTCAGGTTTCTGTTAGGTTCAATGAGAGAAGTATGCTAATACTGTTGACGTTGCATGATTTTCACCTTAATGATTAACTTTAAAACTTAATCATTCACAGGCAAGGTGCAGTGGCTCATGCCTGTAATCCCAGCATTTTGGGAGACCAAGGTGGGAGAATGGGTTAAGCCCAGGAGTTCAAGACCAGCATGGGCAACATTGTGAGACCCCCATCTCTACAAAAATATCAAAGAATTAGTTGAGCACTGAGGCATGTCTGTGGTCTCAGCTACTTGGAAGATTGAGGGGCAGCATTGCCTGATCCCAGGAGACCGAGGCTGCAGTGAGCTGTGATGGTGCCACTGCACTTCAGCCTGGGCAGCAGAACAAGACCATTGTGTGCATGCGCTCACACACACACACCCCTAATTACTCACAAGAAGTACAGTTAAACCTAAGTTCTCTATAAGTGACTTCTAGCATAATATGTACAAGTAATGTTTGATCTTTATTATTTAGGGAATATATTACTTTGGACACATACAGCAACAAGACACCAAAATACAATGCTTAAAAAGAATGCACTTTATTTCTCTCTTGAGTAGCAGTGTGCAGTGGAGGGACCCAGAGCCGGTGGAAGGCTCTGTTCCACGTCTTCTCCCAGGCATCCATTTTTAGTGGTTCTTACCACCATGCATGCTCAACACATGGCCTCTATATCTGGTTCCACAGGAGCTACAAAAATGCAATTTTCTAGGCAACTTCAAGGGGGAAAGGAAGTATAGGCAAGTTTGATCTTTAAAATGGTAACCAAAAAGTAGTGTGGCTATATGATTTATTGTCCAAACCAGAACAACTTTGAGAGAAAAGAGAGGGCTAAACACATTTTTTGAAATATTTATTAATTAGCTGACAAGTTATTTTTTATTTTATCAGTAGATCTAAAAATTGTTCTAGAGAAAATATAAAATAGTTAAATAGCTTATGTTCATGTTCCCGCTTCCATAGAAAGGAAAGTGTTGACTGTATTGCAAGTGTCTAGAGAGAGGTGAGGAGGGAGAAACCATTTATATCACCCAACATCTTTCAGATATAAGCTTCTGTTATAGTGAGAACCCTACTTGCTGTGTCCTCACACATATCTCATATACTATGAGAGGAAATCAAGGGAGAATCTGGAAGCATAGATCCCATTAGGGCCTACTTTAATGCCACCATTAATAATATGGTTAAAAATGGAAAATTCGGCCAGATGCAGTGGCTCAGGCCTGGAATCCCAGCACTTTGGAAGGCCGAGGTGGGCAGATCATGAAGTCAGTAGTTAAAACTACTGTAGTTCAGACTGGCCAACATGGTGAAACCGCATCTCTACTAAAAAATACAAAAATTAGCTGGGTATGGTGGCTCATGCCTATAATCCCAGCTACCTGGGAGGCTGAGATAGGAGAATTGCTTGAACCAGGAACCCAGGAGGCAGAGGTTGCAGTGAGCCAAGATCACACCACTGTGCTCCAGGCTGGGCTACAGAGCAATATTCCATCAGAAAAAAAAAAAAAAAAAAAAGATAGGATTACTGATAGGAAATGTAGTTTTTAGTTGGATAATCATGTATCCCACAAAAATCTCAAGGAGGGATTCTTAAAGAACAAGAAGATGAGAGAAAATTCTGCATAAACTATTAGCCTCTGTCTCAGTGCCTTCCATGGCTTTCCTGCTTTCTTGCTTTAAATAATTATTTTTAGTCATTTAAAGACATAAACAGAAACAAAACACACAGTGTGAGCAAAAGAGTATTATTTCAGGATAAGACTCAGTATCAATCTGTTGATTCTTTTTAATAATATATATAATAATTTCACTATAAAGCATTTCATATATGTTATTATACTATGAAGCAACAGAAATATCACCAAGCAATGTATTTAATTTGGAGCTAAATGATCTCTCTGGTTCATTACCAACAATTTTCTGTAGTTGTTTTATCTTAATCATATTAATGAATGACAGAAACATTTTAGACATAAATACGAGCATAATATTTTAAAATAGATTCAAAAAACAATTCTTTGGCTTAAATATTTAATATTCCCATTATTCAGAATAAATTAGCTGAAAGAAGTATATTTCTTAAAACCACAACCAAAACCAAACATAAAATATAATTCCAGATTTATCTTTTTCCATACCAGGACACTCCCACTGTACTGTAACATTTGTTTAAATGTGTGAAATTAAAAAGCAAAACAAAACAAAACAGGAAACTGCTAAATAAGATAGCAATGAAATGTTTTAAAAATTACAGCTATCTATGTTTCTGAATTTAGAGATTTATTTGTAAGCCTTTAAATGTATAACAAAACATAAAAAATTTATTTAAAACAATGGTATATGACTTGCTTTGGTTGCTGTTTCAGTCACTAACTTGCATAGTTTGCATTTAGCTCTCATCGTACCATTTTTCTTTGATATATTCATGAAAGTTCATTATGCAGAGCCATATTAATAGCAAATTATGATAGAAATGGAAATTAAAAATATAGAATTACATTTCCATATCTAAATTTCATTGAGTCATATAGCTAGTTTCATAATCCTAATAGCTATATTGTATGACCAGTTTATAAATATGTGTAACTTGCTGTAATTATTAAATTGTCTCAATCTTTAGAGAAAGTTCAGGCATAATAAAGTAACATGTGATCTCTAGTAATGTGGCATGTTTTCCATTGTTCTTCTATAGTCATTAAGGAGTAGAAACTGAAAAAACCTGGGTTTTCATGGGTTAGATACTAAGTAGAGAGAACAAAATTATCCTTAATCCATTTAGTCAGCAATCAGAACATATATGTTAGTGTGATACATAAAGGAATAAACATGAATTTATTAAAAGCTTACATATATAATCAAAGCAACCTTATTCTCAGGCTAAAACTGAAAAGAAAATAACTGTCATTTATGCTGCATATATTAATATATACATAGTATTATATGAATGTTAATTTACCTTAATTGAAATCCATTATTCTTAGTTATACAATTAACCAAGACTTACCCATTAGTAGGTCAGGATCAAATGTGATCATTCACATAGTACAATATTCTTTCTTTGAATTTCCTCATCAATGTCACTTACATGGTCAAAAGTGAATAAATTGTTATTGAAATCAAATGCTTTTTTTCTTTTTTTGGTTTTGTTTTGTTTCTGAGACAGGATCTCACTATGTTGCCTAGCCTGGAATGCAGGAATGCATTCATAACTCACTCCAGCCTTGACTTCCCGGACTCAAGCAATCCTCTCCCCTCAACTTCCTGTGTAGCTGGGACCACAGGCATGTACCACCTTGACCAGCTAATTTTTCAAAGTTTTTTATAGAGATGGAGTCTCACTGTATTGCTCAGGCTGGTCACAAACTCCCACGCTCAAGACATCCTCCTGCTTATGTCTCCGAAAGTGTTGGGATTACAGGCATGAATCATTGCACCAGGCCTCAAATCCCATTTCTTCCACAATTACCTTCTGCCAAAAATTGTCACTCCTACTTAAAATAAGATTTTCTTTTAAAGCATGTTTTTTGAAATATTGAAATCTGATGTGCCTCAGAGATACACAGTCCATCTATATAGGGAAGCCTGGACTTCGAAAGTATTAAAAGATGCACAGATGATTTCAATATTTAACTGTGGGTAAGAGATAGAGTCTGGACATGAGAGAGAAATTGTGTTGTATGTCAGGGCAATCTAGGTAAACAGAAGCAATAGGATGTGTGTGTGTGTGTGTGTGTGTGTAAAGATATATGGTGTAATAATTGGCTCATGTGTTTATGGAGCCTGAAAAGTCCCCACTGTTTGTGCTCTGCAAGCTGGAGACCCAGGGAAGGAAGTGGTGTGAATTCCAGCATAAGTCTGAGGCCTGAGAATTAGAAGTGACAATGGTATAAGGCCTTGTCCAAGGGCAGGAGACAATCAGTATCTTCTCTCATACAGTCAAGCAGAGAGAAATAATTCTACCTTCCTCTGCGTTTTTGTTCTATTCAGGCCCTCAACAGGTTGTGTGATCTCCACTCCCATTGAGGAGAGCCATCTGCTTTACTTATTCCACAGACGCTAATATCTTCCAGAAACGTTCTCACAGAAACACCCAGAAATAATTTTTAACCACTATCTGGGCATCCTGTAACCCAGTCAAGATGAAACATGGGATTAACTACCACACTCATCTTAATCAAGCAACAGAAGACTGTTTCAAAATTGCTATACTTGTTAATAGATAAGAAAAGAAAATCATTTTGTTTCTGAGAACAAGAAGGGAGATCAAAGGAGAAAAAATCAGGCAAAATTATAAAGATAAAGGTGAAGTGAGTACAACAACTGTGAATCCTAAAGTTTGAGTGAATTCTCCAAAACACTGGAAATGCTATTTGCTTGAGAAATTATGTATGTTTTACACAAAAGGTAGAATGTGTTGCATAGGTTTTTTTTTAAATTGCATTTTAGGTTTTGGGGTACATGTGAAGAACATGCAAGATTGTTGCATAGGTACACACATGGCAGTGTGATTTGCTGCTTTCCTCTCCATCACCTGTATCTGGCATTTCTCCCCATGCTGTCTCTCCCCAACTCCCCACCCACCGCTGTCCCTCCCCTAGTTCCCCCCAACAGACCCCAGTGTGTGATGCTCCCCTCTCTGTGTCCATGTGTTCTCATTGCTCAACACCCTCCTATGAGTGAGAATATGCGGTGTTTGATTTTCTGTTCTTGTGACAGTTTGCTGAGAATGATGGTTTCCAGGTTCATCCATGTCCCTACAAAGGACACGAACTCATCGTTTTTGATGGCTGCCTAATATTCCATGGTATATATGTGCCACATTTTCCCTGTCCAGTCTATCATCGATGAGCATTTGGGTTGCACAGGTTTATGAAGTCTTGAGAGGCAGAGATGAATCTGTCATTTGCAGATATGAACACAGCTCAAGGTGGTTACCCTGGACATTCAAGGAGGGGAAATTAGATATTAGATCCAGGGATGGATGCTTGCTGAGCTAGTACGTCAGTCCCTGGATCACTCAGGTGAAACCTATGTTGATTTCTGAAGCTCTTTCTTCATCTAGTTCCTAGTTTAAATTTAAGATACTCACTTAGTCCTCCTGAAATAGTATTTCTGTCTCTTTAACCCACGGATTTCTCCAAGCTCTGTCTGGGTTCTGCTGTCAATGGTGTGGTCCAGTTAGTATCCCCAGGGAGAAATCAGGGGCTACTGTAGATCATACATTGTTTGTTTCTCTTCTCAACTGCAGAAAAACAGTCCTTAGTTGCCAATTGTCCAATGTTTAAAAATGATTGTTTCATATAGTTAGTCTAGTTTTCTAGTTGTTTGTAGAGAAATCACTTGTTATCCCAATTAGAGATGGAACTTCTCATCTACTGAACTTTTTAAGTTTTCAATTTTAAAAAATTTAATTTTGTTACAGAATAGTAATCCATTCTCCTAGTATAAAAATCCATTAAGTAATATGTAATAAAAAACCTCCCTCCCACTTTCACTCTCAGAGGCAAGTGATGTTATAAAATCCTTGTGTCTTCTAGAGTTATTACACACGTCTACAAAATGAAACACTAAACTCAGCCATAATGAAATAACGGGGACTAAAGGAATTCAGTTGCACATAATGTTTGGTCAAATTGATTGTGAGGTTTAAAAAAATATTTTTGTTGAACTATTACTGTCACAAAAAGCAAAAAATTAGTGACTGTGAAACTTATAGCATGCATTACTGATCGGTGAATTGAATAGCCCCCATTGATTGTGAGGCAGTGATTTGTATGACCCCTCCCCATCTCATTACTTATAAATCATGTATAAAAGTCTCCTTTGTTCTATAACTTTTCTGACACTGGTGATTGGAATATTAATTTTTTTTCAAACTGGCTAATGTAAAATGCCATCCTGCCCTGTGTTTAAATAGCATTTCCCTGATTACCAAAATTAAGCATCATATATTAATTGTCTATTAATGTTTTCATATTTTGCATAATGTCTGTATCATTTGTCCTTTATTTAACTGGATTATTTGTATTATCTTTTATATATTCTGGATATTAACACTTTGCTGTTTATATGTTGGTTATATTAACATTTCTTCTAGTTTGTATAAAATTCTAGTTTATTTAAAATTCTAGTCACGAGTGTCAGAAAGGTTATAGAACAAAGGAGACTCTTATACATGACTTATAAGTAATGAGATGAGGAGGGGTCATAGAAATCACAGCCTCACAATCAATGGGGGTTACTCAGTTCACTAATCAGTAATGCATGCTATAAGTTTCATAGTCATTAATTTTGTGCGTTTGTGACAGTAATATTTCAACAAAAATAATTTTTATTAATCTCAGAATAAATTTGATGAAACATTTTGTGTCTTCTAGTTTGTTGGAAGTCTTTTTATTTTCCTGAGAGCATCTATTGATAAACATAAGCTATGAATATAAAAGTTGTCAAATGTTCACAGCTTTAGAAAATGTGGCACATATACACCATGGAATACTATGCAGCTATAAAAGCCTATGAGTTCTTGTCATTCATAGGGACATGGATGAATCTGGAAACCATCATTCTCAGCAAACTGACACAGTAACAGAAAATCAAACACCACATGATATCACTCATAGGCGAGTGTTGAACAATTAGAACATGTGGACACAGGGAGGGGAGCATCACACACTGGTCAGTTGGGGGGCACTAGGGGAGGGATAGTGGGGGGTGGGGAGGGATAACATGGGCAGAAATAACAGATATTGGTGATGGGGGGAGGAAGGCAGCAAACCACCTTACCAAGTATATACCTATGCAACAATCCTGCATGATCTGCACATGTACCCCAGAACCTAAAGTACAAAAAAAAAAAGTTATCAAAGTTCAAGATAACTTTATTCATTAACTCTTTATGAGACTTTTATTTAAAGAATATTATTTTTTAAACTTTACTATATTCTTTATTGTCTTTATAATGATATTTTGTCATTATAAAAAATGACATGTTTTTATACTGAAATGTCTTTAATATTCAAGAAGTTTATTTCTAGGTATTATGTGGAATAAGTATAACTTTTTTTAAAAGATAAGAATTTCAAGCCCCAAGCTCTAAAGAAGTCAGCATGATGATTAAATGATTAAACACAAACATTCAATAAATTTCCAAATTGAGTATAAAGTATTGTGTGGCATTATAAGCATAACTAAATCATGAAACTGGATTTAAGTAATGTTGGTGTGTAGCAAAGGGTAAACATTGAAATAATAGATAAATTTGGGAAACTTCAAATTTTGGGGGGAGGTAAGGTGGATTTGGCAAAGGAGGATGAGAAGAATTATCCAGAGAGGCTGGAGAATAAATAAGAGAATATGATGTCCTGAAGAAAAGAGAAAAAATATTTCAAGGAGCAGTGATAGCAGATGTCAAAGGAGTAGATTGTAGGTGCTGTTGCAAAGTGTAATCTAGCAGAATACATTATACTTGACAGTGCGTACTTTATTTATACATAAAGTATATGGCCAATGTGTAAAGAGTTACCTGTATTTGTCACCTTGAAAACTGTTTCAGTGTGGGAAGTAGAAGAAAATAAGCCTGAATAAAGTAGGTTCAAAAGAGAATGGGTTTATAGTAATTGAAGGCAAGCAATTAGAAATAAATAGCTATAAAAGGAGAAATGGCTGGCCAGATGTGGTGGCTCATGCCTATAATCCCAGCACTTTGGGAGTCCCAAGCAGGTGGATCACTTGAGGTCAGGAATTCAAGACTAGCCTGACCAACATGGTGAAACTCCATCACTACTAAAATTCAAAATTAGCCAGATATGGTGGTGCATGCCTGTAATCCCAGCTACTTGGGAGGCTGAAGCAGAATTGCTTGAACCTATGAGGTGGAGGTTGCAGTAAGTTGAGATAGCACCATTGCACTCCAAGAGCAAAACTCTGTCTGAAGAAAAACAAAAACAACAACAAAACAAAAAACAACAACAACAACAAAAAAATGAAGGCAAGAGATACAGGGTTCTGGAGGTAGGCAAACTGGGGTACAGAAAGCTGTTAGTTTTTTTTTTTTTTAACATTAAATGAAATAACTCCATCTTATTGTTTTTTGATGCGAAGGACTTAGTGGAGAAATTAAAATTGCAGATGCAGAAGAAGCAGCAGGAAGATTGCTGGAATGATAACCGTGAATAGATAACAGGTATGATGGTTAATATTGAGTGTAAACTTGATTGGATTGAGGGATACAAAGTACTATTCCTGGGTGTGTCTGTGAGGGTGGCCTCAAAAGAGGTTAGCATTGTGTCAGTGAACTGGGAGACCCAGAACCACCCTCAATCTGGGTGGGAACCATCTAATCAGCTGCCAATGTGGCTAGAATAAAAGCAGGCAGAGGACAGCAGAAAGATGAGACTGGCTGAGTCTTCTGGCCTCCATCTTTCTCCTGTACTGGATGCTTCCTGCCCTTGAACATTAGACTCCAAGTCTTCAGATTTTGAACTCTTGGACCTACACCAGTGGATTGCCAGGGGCTCTTTGGCCTTTGGTTGCAGACTGAAGGTGCACTGTTGGCTTCCCTACTTTTGAGATTTTGGGACTTGGAAATGCTCCACAGCTTGCTGATGGCCTATCATGGGACTTTACCTTGTGATTGTGTGATCTGATACTCCTTAATAAACTCTCTTTTATATGTACATCTATCCTTTCAGTCATGTCCTTCTAGAGAACCCTAATACAACAGGAGACAGGACCTAGTCACAGTTAGAGGAGTGGACATTAGTTAGACGCAGACAGTTCATCCATACAAAAAGGAGAGATAACAGAATGTAGGTGTAGATATACGAAGGTGAGCAGATGTAGCAACCTTCTCCTACTTTCGATTACTACTTTTTTACAAATGAAATAGAAAATAAACTCATCAACAAGAGTGAAAATGGGAAGGAGAGAAAATAAGAACTGTTACTCTAAAAGAGCATGGGAGTGAATGGAGCAGGGAATATTGATTTTTCTAGGAAATATGAAGACATGAGCTTTGCAATCATGAATTTAAGGTGAAACAGAAAAATAGATTCTTAGTTATTATATTTTAAATTTGTTTCATTTATTAAAAAAACTGAGCATAATATCCATAGTTTTAGTATTATACAGAAGTGTTTCACTGTCCTAAGAATCTTCTGTGCTTCACCTACTCATCCCTTTGTCCCACATAACACCTGTCAACCACTGATTTTTTTTAACTGTCTCCATAGTTTTGTCTTTTCTGGAATTTCATGTAGTTGGAATCATACAGTATGTAGCATTTTCTGATTGGCTTCATTCTGTTAAAAACCTGCGTTTGAGATGCCTTGATGTATTTTTATGTCTTGATAGGTAATTTGTTTTTAATACTGAATAATATGTCATTATCTGATGTATTACCGTTTATCCAGTTACTTAATGAGGTGATTGCTTCCAAGTTTGGCAATTATGAATAAAGCTGCTGTTTGTGCAGGCTTTTATGAGGGCCTGTTTTTAACTTCATTGGTTAAATACCAAGGGACATGATTGCTAGATTATATGATAAGATTATGCTTACTTTTGTTAAAAAAAAAAAAAAGCTGCCAAACTGTCTTCCAAAGTGATGTAACATTTTCATGCCTGCAATGAATGAGGGTACATGTGGTCCCACATCCTCAGCAGCATTTGGTGCTGTCTGCCTTTCATATTCATCAGGTTCCATCCTCATAATTATTAATTCTGCACTTATCATTAAAGTGAAAATCTTCAGTTCATCCTCAGCATCATTTCTTAAACCATCTTGAGTTCCTTAAAGTGTAAAATTTCCCAGAAAATAAAAGTTGACTATCTATTGAGAGCTGAAGGTTGCAGAGCAAAAGGGTGATACTAAATTGTTTATGATATTAAACCTAAGCTGGAAAATTCTTATATCTAAAGAAGAGGTATGATATTTCAGACGTATTTCCTACATTTCCTTCTCTTTTACATGTGTAAACTTAAGATAGTCTGAGTAGCATATTCTTAGAAAAATCAGGGCACCTCAAAAAATTGTTGTTTATAATGTTTAGAAATGTAGACCTAACGTTTTCATGGTAATTAGGCTAGAGTAGACTTAGCTAAATGGAGCCATTTTATTAGCCTGTTTTATATATTGTTTTAGACAGATTTAGTAGATGATAAACTACCAAAGGAGAGTAAAATAGTGTAGAACTACTTTGAGGAGGTATCTAATAAAAATAAGATAATTGTGGCATTTCTACTACCCACACTCAATTTAGAATACTAATAGGGTAATAAAAATCACTAGTATGTAAAACAACTCACAGTGGTAAGAAGCATAAAAATATAGGTAGCAAATTTCAGTGAAGAATATTAACATGCATTAATGAGCTCATAAAATCAAATGCTTAAAGCCAAAGTACTTCAGTGTCTCAAAGTTGGTTTTAAAGGGTTTTGTTGTTGTTGTTTTGCCAGCAGCCTTTGCCTTATTAATGCAACAATAGCAGGCCAGTGAAAAGTGATATGACTAATTTTATAAACATTTTATAGAGTTAAATATTAATGTTTATAATTTATTACTGTAAATGAGTCACGAAGATGAAAAGAAACAAAGACTGAATTTGAAATGAAGGAAATATTAAGGGAAGTAGAATAAGTTGAGTTTACCTAAATCATAAATGAGATGAAAAATATTTGCAGCCCATAGGCGATCCTCAGACATTTCCCAATGGGAACAAAATGGGTTTACAGTGTGGATAGAAAGTATGGTTACAGTCTGCTTTTGCACTTTTTGGAAAGCACAATGAGGGGAATGCAATAATTTGGTTTAGAGTACATGGATGTCTATCTCTTTCTGAAAGTGCATAAAGGGGGTTGGGGACTGATTCTTTAAGACAATGAAGCACAAACAAAACTTATGTATGCAGAAGTCAAACACTACTGGATTTTAGTTCTTATTTGATCATTTAACTGTACAAGACTCTGGCAACTAACTTAACTTGTCACAACTTCATCATCTCATGTGAAAGTATAAATGTTAATAACTATCTGTCCAAGTTGTTATAAGGATTAGTGTATTAGCATACATAGTAGGACTTGGACAGGGTCTGAAATTAATCTTATTAAACTCTGACTAACCATTAGCCATAGCTAAGTGAATGTTTTCTCAAGAGTTAAAGGGAGAAATTTTGCATCATTGTGGGCTTTTAAAAATTATTAGTTCACTTATGATAGTTATTTTAATTTTTATTACTATAATAAATCATATATGCACATACATATGTATGTATATTATTCAGGGTTCTCCAGAGAAATAAAATCAGTAAGACATATAGAAATATATAAGGAAAGATTTACTCTGGGAATCAGCTCCTATTCATTATTATGGAGGCCCACATGTCCAAGGTTCTGCTGTCTGTAAGCTGGAGAACCCAACCTCTGCATTTTGTTCTATTGAGGCAGGTTCCAGTGAGTTGGATGGTGCCTACCGACACTCGTGAGAGTGGACCTCTTTTACTCATGATTATTGACTGCAGATTCAAATGCTAATATAGAAACACTCTCATAGAAACACCCAGAAATGTGTTTTCCCAGCTGTCAACGCATTCTACAACTCAGTCAAGTTGACACTTAAAAGTAACCATCAGGCCAGCACAATGGCTCACACCTGTAATCCCAATAATTTGGGCAGTAAGACAGGAGATTTGCTTGAGGCTAGGAGCTGAGATCAACCAGGACAACATAGTGAGATGCTGCCTTAAAAAAAAAATAGATAGGCATGGTGGTATACACCTGTATTGGGATGGTATCTCAAGTCCAGGAGTTTGAGGTGACAGTGAGCTTTGTCACCACTGCACTCCAGCCTGGGTGACACAGAGAGATCCTGCCTGGAAAAAAAAAAAACTATCACAATATGTGTATTCAACATTGTACAATTTAAACTAATATAATGCTTGTTGTATGTATATATATATTACTGATCTGGAACTTGTCATATAATTCATTAATTTGAAATTGTTTCAGATTATTGTATCCTCTAGCTGTTAGACCCTGATTAAAAGATTCTGAAAGAGTTGGATAGAAATTTGATTTTATCTCCAACAATTTATAGCACAAAGTTGTCTTGTAAATAAAATCCAACCAGTAAAAATATAAAACAAGTTAAAATATTAGTTCTATTGTAAGCCAACAATAAAAATTTAATCTTAGTACATTTTGACATATGCATTTTCCACTGGAATGAAAATGAATCATGCCAGGTTATGGCAGTTGTTTCAATGACAACAGAAGGGAATTTCTTTAAAAATCTTTTTATATTTAATAATGTTTGCTGCTACTTTTATATACAAATTGCTAAAATTTATATTTGCAATTACTTACTAGTTGCTTTAATTGTATTCTGGTAGTAATGCCACAATTCTTTTATTATGAATTGGAAAACATATCACTTATAGAAGGGGATAATATTTATTGATTGAAATATACATGGAATTACAGAAGCAAATAAAACTATACATTTTCATTAGACTCATTGAAATATTATTTTGCTTTTTAATGCTATGATATGAAATATTAAACTTTTCAGTTTGTGTTAAAATGTCTAGAGCTGTATTAGACTCCAGTTGTATGGTATGAGATATTCCATTTTCTTAAACAACAACAAAATAACTCATTGGATAAGTCTACAGCATGATGGTAGATTGGAGAGGAAAAAGTATGGATCTGAATACTTAATTCTTCTGGCATTGAGTACAGACATTTGGCTGCTTTAACTCTAAAGACATCCAAAGAGTGGCTTTAATTACAGCAGATTTGACCTTTTCAAATTTATCTCACGCATTTTGGATTGATGCATTGTCAAGATTAAAACTGTCTGTGACTTTAAAAAAAATCCAATATCTCGTTGGTGGCTAAAATCATTGAATATAACAAAAGGTTTTGTCAAGGACAAGTAATTGATTTTCAGTGTGAATCAAAATCTCACAGTGAATTTAAGTATTTTAGTTTCTGAATATAGTTTCAAAGTTCTCTGGAGGATAATTTCTGCAATATGTAATTTAGAAAAGTCTTCTTAAAAATTTTAATGGACATATATGTTTTAATTTTTATACAGGGCTAACTAGTATAATTCATCTTTGTTATTCTTGAAATTAATTCATAGAACTCTCTGTAAAGTAAAACCATGACTGAACATTGAAGAATTATTATGATGGCTATTGCTGCAAAATGTGCATCTGCTACTAATCAAATAGGTTTAAGAACTAATTTCTAGCATCACTTTCTGTGTGAACACACAAGTTTTAGTAGATATGTTCATGTATAGGTGTGTATGTTTCTGTAGATTTAAAAGTCCATAGACCGAAAATGCATCTTAATCATCTACATGGATTTTTAAGATTTTTAAAAATGATTCAGAAATTTGGATGTTTGCATATGCAGGAGGTAGATTTGGTATGATAATACAAATCAAAAGGATTTTATTCTCTTTTTCATGTGTTTAGGAGAGTATCTTTAGTACATCAGTTTCAAGCATAAAAATTGGTTTGTTTATTTGGATAATACTAAATTGTTTTATTACAAGTCACTCTTCCCAGTTGCAGGCAGCCCTTCATCAATAGAAAGATTCTATTTATTTCAACAAGGGACTTATTCTTTCCCCTGTAACTTTCCAGTCTTGTCCTCTCACAAAATGACTTACTCAAAATTTGGCAATGAAAAGTAGTACCAATGGGGGTTACTTAAAGATACTATTTTTCGCAAAAGCTTCTTTTATTTCTGTTGATATATAATAAGATTTCAGTTCATTCGTGAACTTTCACCAAATGTTTTCACTAACACCTACGTAGTTGACAATGCTGGATCAAAATTAATACAATTTATTTTTTGGTAGAAACTTTTTAATTTTTTTGAGACAAAATCCCTCTCAGTTGCCCAGGCTGGAGTGCAGTGGTACGATCTTGACTCACCACAACCTCCGCCTCCCAGGTTCAAGTGATTCTCCTGCCTCAGCCTCCTGAATAGCTGGGATTACAGGCATGCACCACTGCACCCGGCTAATTTTTTGTATTTTTAGATTGGGTTTCACCATGTTAGCCAGGCTGGTCTTGAACTCCTTACCTCAGATAATCCACCCATCTCAACCTTCCAAAATACTAAGATTACAGGCATAAGCCACTATGCCTGGCCCATTTGTCAATGTATTGAATTCATTTTTTTATGTTATTGATACTTTCTTGTCTAATATTCTAGGGTTGATGATGAAAAATTAATGATATTTTAATGAGGTTATCTCATATGTATAATGTGATAACAAAATTAAAGAACTTTGGTTTAACTTGAATGCAACAGTATATGGAGGAGAAAAGTTTTTTTTTAATTCTTAATTATCTTATATATAAAAATGAAATTTGAAAATAGTTATAACTATTTTATCTTAGTAAAATATAATTTTATCTATTTCTGTAATAAGACATAAAGAGAGTACTTCATAAACCATTGTAATATATTTTAATAAGTATGGGAACAGGTGTGAATTTTATTATAGATTTCAATTCTTCTAAATTACCTCTTTAATGTTCAGTGACCCAGTTAGTTATTTATTTTAACTGAGCATTTCTCCTAGTTATCATTCAGAATTGGTAAGATCCATGAAATGTAAAATACTATTTATATTTTACAAAGAAAGATCCTTTGATTACCACTTCACCATCAGTTAATACCAACTGGGTCTTGCAGTTCTTGAAAAACTGCACAAGAAGATGAGGTTAACTTTCGTGGTTTAGGGTGAGAACTATTTGCTAAATTCTCTTTAGGGATTATTTAGCATTGATAATATCACATTTTTGTTCCTGCAATGAAATGAAACATTTTTATAAAGAGTTATTTATAGGTACAATGTTAGTTTTTAAACTGTTATACATACACAAACACATTTATATAGACTAAGGTTTGCATATATACAGGAGGAACATTTTAATAGTGATATATTCCTTCTCCCAGTTAATAGGGTAATATATTCTGCCCTTTGACATCAGTAGAATGGAAAAGGATCATTTGTAATATGGAGAAAGATTTATCATTGCATGCTAAAACATCAACATTGAGTTTTCTTATAATGTAATGATATCCTAGTATATGGTTGGGGTAATTATCTTGAAACAAGTTTGGGCCATTATGTTAAAAGTGTCACAGTCTATGTGATAAAAGTAACTACAAAGGGAATGTATAAATATCA
Organism: Plecturocebus donacophilus; assembly: GCA_004027715.1. Lineage (NCBI taxonomy): Eukaryota > Metazoa > Chordata > Mammalia > Primates > Pitheciidae > Plecturocebus > Plecturocebus donacophilus. The sequence goes on from PVKP010001836.1 coordinate 107,880, forward strand.
AATCTTGAGTTCATCAACTCATCACTATTCAGATTCAAAGACTTTAGGTCTGTGAATGGTACTGCAGAGGGGATGATTGGGTAAATACCTCTTTAGCTTTCAATTTAGTTAAAACCATGAATAAGCAGCTTTATTAAATAAAAGGTAAGCCTTTAATTAATACCTTATTTATCTTTAAATAAGGTATTAAACAAGATTCATATTTTTTCATTATTTCAAAAAATTACTGAGAATTTAACTCACAATTTAAACTGCACAAACCAACTAAAGGTCACTTTTTAAATTACAGTTGGAACTCTTAAAATTAATATAGTAAGACCTATGATCAAATGCTGAAAATGCTGAATTGCAGAAACTGGGGAGGCAAATTCCTTATTATTTGAGAAATATCAGTTGGTGGGAAAAGTCTTAAAAATACAGGAGAAATAATAAAAGATTTTATTATTATTTATTAACTGCAGCAGAGGTAAATAAATCACATCTGGAAATTCAGCTTATATTTGGAAAAGGTATGTCAATATCTCAGTTACTGATGTGTTCATTTGTAATTATTACTTTGACATAAATATGGTATTCATTGGAACCCTTAGTAAAATGCCTAAGAGGTGAATCTATTCAGTTATTTAGAATCATCATTATTGGCAGATGTTTATTTGATGTTTAAATTAATACTGGGAGTGTTTTGCTAAATTCAGTGCTGTTAAATGGGCACTGGAATTATTATTTTTATTTATTTAATAGAGTCTTCATAATGTTTAGTAAATTTTAATTTGGATTTCATATGTATGTAGCTGATGTAACATTGGTGGTAAATTACTTTTCCAGGGATTGGTAAAATTGTAAGTTATGTTGAATAATTTATTAGCAAAAGGAATCATTATTTGAGGAAATTTGTATGGGAAACATAGTCTCTACTGAGAAACTCAGCTCTGAGACTATGTCTCCTTGTATATGTCACCAAAATAATTGGGTAGTATATCATATCATATCATATCTATCTATTTATCTATCTATTAGATTGGAATGGTATGTTTGGCTGTTGTCAGAAAAGTGGCATACATATTACAGTTGTTTAATGAGCATCTTTAATATTATTTTACTAATGCTCTAAGTATAATTTATAAACTATACTAATTAATGTATTTTTCAGCCCTGCAAATTATTCACTATATGTGATAAAGAGTACACTAAATTAGTTGAACATAATAACATATGATGATACAGACTGTCTATATTTTGAACCATTTAGTAGTTTTTACAAATAGTATTAAATTCCCATGCTTTACTCAATGTTATATTTTTGAAGAAAGCACAAGTTATAACATACTTACTGAGTTTTTAAAGGGAAGCTTTAGGGAAAAAAAAACACATTAATTATATGTCATTAAATATCTGGCTGAGAATGATATTTTTCCAAAGTATTCAAATAAATGAAAGCAGATTTTTCTGAAGACACTCCTTCAGTTAACCTAGAGTTGTTTCTCTTACTGGTACTGATGAAGTGATTATTGTGCCTGAGTTCAAGATCATTGCAGATCTAGTAAGCAAGTAAAATTGTTAATACCACTTATTGCTTCTTAGTGCCACTGACTAAATGCACAAAAGGACTGGCTATTTTGGTGTCAGTGGGGGACTATAGCAAACTGAAATTTTCTTAGAGCACCAGTGACTTTCTTTTGAGCTCTCTCAAAGAGGGTGATTTCATACCTTTGGCACTTTTTATACATACCTTTATGTATTCATCTCCCTTTTGCATCAGAATGGTTCTCAGTTTAATTACTGATTATCACCAACCATCATATTTTTAATCTTTGTTATGTGTTCAGAAATACACTTGGAAAGAAAATAAAACAAATGTATCAAAATCATTTTCTAAAAGTGATTTTTTCAGACAATTCGCCAAGATAATTGGGATTAAGAGTATTGGGTCTGGAATTAGATAACTTTGATTCTTGCTGTGCTATTTTTTTCAGATGTGAACTTTTAACAAATTTTGTAACATTTGTAAGACTGTGTTCCTTCATCATTAAAATGCAATTAATAATAGTATCTACCTCTTAGTCACAATTAAATTATTTCTCTTAATTCTCACTATATATATTAAGTGCTACTATGGGCAACAAATTTACCAAGCACTGGCGATTATAAAAGAGTGAGAGGAAAACAAAGAACTAAGCTATTATGTGCAGAAAAAGCAAAACTCAAAATATTTTTTTCTACTTTCCCACACAACAACAGTTAACATAGACTTCTGCAGACCATATAAAGTAGTGGACACCAGTTGCCCTTTAATTAAATTCTGATGCTGTCTACCTGGAGACAGATTAAGTGCTTAGTCTTCAAGACTGTCCTGCTTCAGACACTAGTCATTAGTTCAGACCTCCAGAACTTCTGACCAACCCAGCTTGAAGTTGGGGTTCCCATCAACCCTTCTTTGGGTTCAATTAATTTGCTGGAGTGGATCACAGAACTCAGAGAAACACATTTGCTGGTTTATTATAAAGTATATTACAAAGGATATAGATAAAGAAATTCACAGGGCAAGGTACATGGGCAGGGGCACAGAGCTTCCATGCCCTCTCTAGAAACCTGCATGTATTCAGCTCTTCAGAAGCTCTCCTAAGATAGTCTTTCTGGGTTTTTATAAGGGCTTTATTATGTTGACACGATTGATTAAGCCATCAGCCATTGGCCATTAACTTATCTTTTAGCCATTCTCTTCTCCCTGAAAACCAATAGTGAGGTTGAAAGTTCTAATCCTCTAATCATGCCTTAGTCTTTCAGATGATCAGTCCCATCCTGAAGCTACCTAAGGGCTACCAGTCATCAGTCCATCAGTAGCATACAAAAAGACATCAGTTCAAAGATTTCAAGGATTTTAGGAGTTGCATGCCAGGAAATGGAGACAAACCCAAATATATGTGCATTTTATATGTCACATTCATGGAGACAATCATTTACCAGATAACCACACAGACAAATATAGATTTGCAGTTATGACACATGCTATGAAACAGAGATTCCTGGGAGGGATTGCCTTTGAGAGAACAAGTAGGCCAGATTGAGATCTCCTGAGAAAGCGATGTTTCAGGTCATATCTGAGGAAAGAGTAAAAGTTAATTAGGAAAATGCAAGAACTCTTCACAACAAAGAATTATCCAGCCCAACATGTCAATGATGCTGAGGTCAAGAGTACAGGTAGTAGTAAGGTAGTGAAATTTAAAATTCATCATAAGATGTTTAAAAGCCATTTTTTTCCTTATAAATGACAGAGTGCCATTAAAGCAAAAGGTGGAAGGGTAGGACAAGTGGTGGTGGTGACTTGCTGGATTTTCATTTCTAAATAACCAATTTTGGTTGTGGTATGGAGAACTAATCAGAAAGAAACAGGCCAAAAGGATGCAAGAGGATGAGTGAGTAGGTTATTATAGTAGAAATAAGGCAGGATAACAGTAGATTCAATTTGGGTGGCAATGGAATGTATGTAAAGCCAGTGAATACATGAGGCTTAACTGTGTGCTTGAAAGTGTATACATGTTAAGCATAATGCAGTTTATTATCTTACATTCATTATTTGTTAGATGATGGACAACTTGATTCATTTGAGGTTACCTGGGTGCAACAAGCTTCTTATATTTCAATATACTTTGAAAATTATCAGCCTACTTTTATGGAGTTATTGAAAGTCTGGGAGAACCTGACATTTATGTTTTTCTCTAAAAATCTGCATGAACTTGAATAAATCACTTAAGTTGTTAGTGTCTACAGTTTATTTATCTGTGACATTATAGAGATGAAATAGATAATTATTTAAATCCTCATTTAACCCAAATTTTAAATATGTTAAGTCAATTATCTGTGCACATTCAACATTGTGTAGTTAGATAAGGCACCACTTTTGTTCTCAAGATCTAATAAACTAGAAGGTAACCTCAGACATGTATGAAACAACCATAACTTATTTTAGAAAGAGGTATTCAATAAAAATTTTGGAAGTGCACAATAATTCCTGAAAATATAGCATCAACTTGTTATTACAGCAAGATATTTAAAATAAATTGAAATTAGGCATATCATAAAAGTTTACTTCTTTATGTTTGTGCCCTAAAGATGAGGGTAGTGATTTTCCTATGATTTTTGTCACAATTTATTTGCAGAATCTAGTGGATAAAGTAGATTACCACTGATGCCTGTCACCCAATATAGATATATCATTCTATCTCTATTATACTAATGAACTGAATCAAAAATGTATTACAACTTATGTAATATAATGTAGCTAGAAAGCGATGGAAATGGAATAATTACTAAACCAAAACTCATAAGTGATGTGCCACCTCTTCGAAAATATGTAAGTAAAAATGTATTAAGAATTAAGTATAAGTAAGTTTAGCATTTCTTTGCCATACTTTTTTTATTAACACTAATGAATTAGTTTGACCCATATTAAATGGTCAGTATTATTTGTGTTATAATATTTTATTTGTTTCAAAATAATATTTAAGTATGTTTTACATTTCCAGAAAAGGGAATTACATAATCTTCAGCATGTGTGCAGTTTACTCTCAAAGAATGACTTTGCATCAGTAGGATCTGACTTAAGGGGATGTCATTTTCATCATAAGCCTATTTAGATACTTTTACAATATGATATAATTTGCACTAGGAGTGTTACATATTAAAAGCAAGCACATGAGGAGGATTCTAGAAAGATGAAAGTGTAGGAAGAACCTAAAATATACCTTCAGAACTAGAGAATAATTAACCTGTCAGAATCTATCTGTTATTGCTTTGTAATTCTGATCTCTCTTAAAGACTTGCAATTTCTGGAACAAGGCTTGGATGGCAAATTGTAGTTAATTTTAGTCAATTGCTGCCCATAGCACAGCAGCAGCTACCCATCCCTGACCCTCAACCCATAGCAGGCACCTGTATGTTCCTGAAGCAGTTTGCACACAGTTTGAGGGAGCAGAGTGGCAAAAAGGACCATGGTTTCCAAATATAAAAGATTTGTGCTCAGCTTGATTATTATTGCTTCTGATTATAGAAGGGCAGATAAAGGGACAATGGCCATTCTTTTCCACTTGCCACCATTGTTAAGCTCTTCCCCACTAGCTGAAGTGACTTTCATGAAATTAAAAGGGCCAGTGTCCCACTACTCTTATTTCTTTCTCCCTCTATCTCTTTTTTAAACTTTTGGAATCCAAGTCCTAAAGATCAGCATTTTCAAAAGCAAACTCAAATATGGAAAAATTAGAAAGTTACCATACATGCCCAGGAGAAGTCATAGGTTCAGAAATGACTTCCAAAAACATTAAGTTTACACCTCAGACTAATTCAAGGATAGTTAAACTAATATCAGAAAAAATGGACGCTAAAAAAATGGTTCCATGAGAAAAGGACATTATTTTCTATGAAAATTTCCAATATAGAAAAGGAACCAGTCTATAAGTATTAAAAAATATATAAAAGTAAAAACAAAACCAAGTAAACCCTGAGAAAGTGGAAAAATCAAATTTCCAGAGTTGCATATTTGTAGATTAAAATGTTCAGTGTTCAAGAAAAATCTTAAAGGATACAAAAAAAAAGAAACCATAAATATATGACCTATTCAAAAGAACAAATAAAATAAATGGAAACTGTTTTTGAAAACAATCTGACGACAGACACACTACACAAATATTTTAAAACAGTGGGTCTTCAAGATGCTCAGAGAACTAAAGGAAGACATAGAAAATCAAAAAAGCAATGTATAAACTAAATGAAAATATTAATAAAATATAAAAATCTAAAAAGAAATCAACATTTTTTTGGAGTTGAAAAGTAACTGGAATAAAAAGTTATTAGAGGATTTTAAAACCAGACTTGAGCAGAAAGAATAAAGAATCAGCAAACTAGAAGACAGGACATTGGAAATTATGGAGTCTGAGGAATAGAAATAAAGATGGAGGAGAAGTAAACAAAATTTAAGGAATGTGAGGGAAACCATAAAACAGAACAATATATGCAACATAAGAGTCCCAGATGAAGAGTGTTAGAGTGGACAGAAAGAATATTTAAAGAAATAATGATCCTGAATTTTCAAATTTGTTGAAAGTCATGATAATAAAGATCCAAGGAGCTCAGTTACTCCAAGTATGACAAATGAAAAGATTCTCACTTCAAGACACATTATAAACTAAATCTTTGGAAGACAAAATCAAAGAGAGAATAATGAAAACCAAAAGACAAATGACTCTTTACATGCAAAGGATCCTCAATAATATTACAGAAGATTTGTCTTCAGAAATTTTGGAAACCAAAAAGGATTGAGCAGATATATTTAGAGTGGTTTAAAAAAAAAATCTGGCAACCAAGAATCCTGTGTCCAACAAACTGACCATAAATAGTCAAGGAGAAATTTAGACATTCCCAGAAGGCGAAAAGCTGTATAAGGTGAATATGTTTATTACCAGTAGATCTGCTCTGCAGGAAATGCTCAAGGGATTCTAGCAGTGTGAAATAAAAGACAACAGAACAGTAACTTAGAGCCATTTGAAGAAATAAACATATCAGTAGATATAAATGTGTGAGCAGTTATTAAAGTTAGTATTATTTTAACAATGTTGTATAGCTCTACTGTTTGTTTTCTACATAATTTAAGAGAAAAATACATTTAAAAATTATTAGTCTAAAGCTGGTGTTATTGTAACTTAGTGTTGTAATTTACATTTATTTTACCCATAAGAGACTAATGTATTAAAAATTATTCATATATGTTTTTGGATATAAAATGTATAGAAATAACTGAAATAGTTGGGGACAGAGGCATCAAAAGAGCAGAGCTTTGTATGTTATTGAAATTAAGCTGAAAGAAATTCAAATTAGAGTGCTATAACTTTAAGATGTTAAATGTAATTCCCATGGCAACCACAGGGACAACAGCTAAATAATATACATGAAAGAAAATGAGGTAAGAATTTAAATGTTTCACTTCAAAAAGTCAACACAGAAGATAGTAGTACAAGAAAGGAAGGGTCCCAAAGCTACAAGACATATAGAATACAAAATCACATAAGTTAGAAATTAATCCTTTTTTGTCAGTAATTAAATGTACTTGGATTAAAAATGATGCAACTGTATGCTGTGTACTGGAGACTCACTCTGTATCCAAAGACACAAATAGATTGAAAGTGAAAGGTGGAAAATAACATTACATGCCAATGATAACAAGGCTAAACTAATATCAGAAAAAAAAATAGATTCTAAAAAAATGGTTCCATGAGAAAAGGACATTATTTGCTTCCAAAATGTCCAATACAGGAAAAATATATAATAACTATAAACATTTATGTACCTAATAGCAGGCTATTAAAACACATGAGGCAAAAATTGACAGAACCGAAGGGGCAAATAGACAGTTGTGCAAAAATAGCTGAAGACTTCCATATTTCACTTTAAATAATAGGGAGAAAAATCTGAGAGAAGACAAGTAAGGAATTAGGGGACATGAACAACACAATAAACTGGATATAATAGAGTTATATGGAACACTACTGAAGAAAAGCAGAATGTAAATTCTTCTCAGGGGTTCTTGGGGCTTTTTCAAGGATATGTCTGCCCACAAATTAAGTTTGATATATTTTAAAATATAGATGCCATAAAAAGTATGTTATCCAATCACAATGGGATGAAATTAGAAATCAATAACAAAAGAGAAACTATAAAATTCATGAATTTGTGGAAATTAAACAACAAACTCTAAACAATCAGTGGTCCAAAGATAAAATCACAGGGGTATAAAAAAAATTAGAGATAAATGAAAATAGAAACATATAGCAAAACTTAAGGAACACACAAAAATCAGTGTTAAATGGGGTGTTTATAGTTATAAATCTTTATATTAAAAAACAAAACATGTCTCAAGTCAATAAACAAGCTTTGCAACTTAAAGGACAATAGAAAGTAAAACAAACTAAACCCAAAGGTAACAGAAGGGAAGAAATAAAGACTAAAACAGAGATTTAAAAAAATAAAGAATAAAAGAAATAAAGAAAATCAACATCCAAATTAGGTTCTTTGAAAAGATAACACAATTGGAAAAAGCTAGATGAACTTAAAAAAAAAAAAAAACAAAAAGAAAAGAAAGACTCAGATCACTAAAATCACAATTGAAAGTGGGGACCATACTACCCATTCTACAAATCTAAAAAGGATTATAACAGAGCACTATGTGCAACTGTAAACTAAAATTTAGATACTCTTTATGAAATGGACAACTTCCTAGAAAGACAAAACCAGCAAAGACAAAATCATGAAGAAATCAAAAATTTGAATAGACTTGTAACTAATAAGAAAATTGAATCAGTAACCAAAAAATCTCCTGATAAAGAAAATCCTCAGATTTGATGTATTTATCAGTGGATTCTTCCAAAAATTTAAAGAATAAATAACACCAATTCTTTTCAAACTTTAACAAAATGTTAAAGAGTAGGTAAAACTTCCTAAATTAGCTTATGTGATAAGTGTTAGTCAGATACCAAAGCAAGACAAAAATACAACAAGAAACAAAAACTAGAGACCAGTATTCCATATGAACATTGATACAAAACTCCACAACAAAATACTAGAAAACAGAATTAAAAACCATGTTAAAAAGATTACAGACCATGGCCAATGAGATTTATTCCTGGACACAAGGATGTTTGATCACATAAAAGTCCATCAAGGTAGCACACCACCTTAAGAGAAGGAAGCCAGAAAAACACATGATCACCTCAATTGATGCAGAACCAGACATTTGACAGAATTTAACACTTTCATGATAAAAACACTCAACAAACTAAGTGCAGAAGGAAGCTTCCTTAAATAATAAAAGCTATAGATGAAAAATTCAGAGCAAAGGTCAACTTAATGGTTGAAGACTAAACGCTTTTACTTTTAGTTCAGGAACAGTACCTGATAATGCCTTTTGATACACATTTTTGAAAATATTTTCACAAGATACAGTGTCTATGTTTTCTTTTGTTGTCTGTGCCTTTAGTATCATATTCAAGAAATCATTACCAAATCCAATGTCATGAAATTTTTGCCTATGTTTTCTTAAAAGAATTTTACAGCTTTACATTTCATATTTGGGTCTTTCATAATTTTCAGTTAATTTTGTTATATATGGTATTAAGTAAGGGTTCAACTTCATTCTCTTGCATGTGGATATCCAGGGTTGTTCTTTTACATCACTTGTTAAAATCTTTGTATTCTATTCCATTGGTCTATATGCCTGTGTTTATTCCAGTACTACACTATTGATTACGGTATCTTTTTATTTTTTATTGTATTTTAATTTCTGGGATACATGTGCAGATCTTGCAGGATGGTTTCGTATGTACACACATGCTATGGTGGTTTGCTGTCTCCATCCCCTTGACACCTACATCATAATTTCTCCCAGTGTTATCGCTACCCAACTTCCATAGCCCCTGTGGTCCCTCCCCTAGCCCCTAAGCCTCCAACATACCCCAGTGTGTGATGCTCCCCTCCCTGTGTCCACGTGTTCTTATTGTTCAACACTGGCCTGTGAGTGAGAACATATGGTGTTTGGTTTTCTGTTCTTGTGTCAGTTTGCTGAGAATGATGGTTTCCACATTCATCCATGTCCCTACAAAGGACACGAACTCATTATTATTTATGGCTGCATAGTATTCCATGGTGTATACGTGCCACCTTTGTCCAGTCTATTGTTGATAGGCATTTGGGTTGGTTCCAGGTCTTTGCTTTTATAAACAGTGCCACAATCAACATATGTGTGCATGTCTTTATAATAGAATGATTTATAATCCTTTGGATATATACCCAGCAATGGAATTGCTGGGTCAAATGGAATTTCTATTTCTAGGTCCTTGAGAAATCGCCACACTGTCTTCCACAATGGTTGAACTAATTTACACTTCCACCAACAGTGTAAAAGTGTTTCTATTTCTCCACATCCTCTCCAGCATCTTTTGTCTCCTGATATTTTAATGATCGCCATTCTAACTGGTGTGAGATGGTATCTCAATGTGTTTTTAATTTGCATTTCTCTAATGACCAGTGATGATGAGCATTTTTTCATATGTTTGTTGGCCTCATTGATGTCTTCTTTTGTAAAGTGTCTGTTCATATCCTTTGCCCACTTTTGAATGGGTTTGTTTGTTTTTTTCTCTTAAATCTGCTTTAGTTCTTTGTAGATTCTGGAAATTAGCCCTTTGTCAGATGGGTAGATTGCAAAATTTTTTTCCCGTTTGGTTGCCCGTTCCCTCTGATGATTGTTTTTTTTGCTGTGCAGAAACTCTTAAGCTTAATTAGATCCCATTTGTCTATTTTGGCTTTTGTTGCCATTGCTTTTCGTGTTTTAGTCATGAAGTCCTTGCCTATGCCTATGTCCTGAATGGTGTTCCCTAGGTTTTCTTCCAGGGTTTTATTGGTGTTAGGTCTTATGTTTAGATCTTTAATCTATCTGGGGTTGATTTTAGTGTAAGATGTAAGGAATTGCTCCAGCTTCAGCTTTCTGCATATGGCTAGTCAGTTTTCCCAACACCATTTATTAAACAGGTAACCCTTTCCCCATTGCTTCTTTTTGTCAGGTTTGTCAAAGATCAGATGGTTGTAGATGTGTGATGCTGCTTCTGAGACCTTTGTTCTGTTCCATTGGTCTATATGTGTGGTTTGGTACCAGTACCAAGCTGTTTTGATTACTGTAGTCTTGTAGTATATTTTGATGTCAGGTAGCATGATGCCTCCAGCTTTGTTCTTTTTGCTTAGGATTGTCTTGGCTATGCAGGCTCTCTTTTGGTTCCATATGAATTTAAAGTCTTTTTTCCCATTTCTGTGAAGAAGGTCGGTAGCTTGATGGGGATAGCATTTAATCTATAAATTACTTTGGGCAGTATGACTATTTTCATGATATTGATTATTCCTAACCATGAACATGGGATGTTTTTCTCATCTGTTTGTGTTCTCTCTTATTTCCTTGAGCAGTACTTTGTAGTTCTCCTTGAAGAGGTCCTTCACATCCCTTGTTAGTTGTATTCCTAGGTATTTTATTCTCTTTGCAGCAATTGTGAATGGCAATTTGCTCTTGATTTGGCTCTCTGTTATTGGTGTATAAGAATGCTTGTGATTTCTGCACACTGATTTTGTATCCTTAGACTTTACTAAAGGTGCTTATCAGTTTAAAGAGATTTGGGGCTGAGATGATAGGGTCTTCTATATATACAATCATGTCATCTGCAAATAGAGACAATTGACTTCCTCTTTCTCTATTTGAATACCCTTTATTTCTTTTTCTTCCCTGACTGCTTTGGCTAGAACTTCCAGTACTATATTGAATAGGAGTGGTGAGAGAGGGCATCCTTCTCTAGTGCCAGATTTCAGAGGGAATGCTTCCGGTTTTTGCCCATTCAATGTGATATTGTTTGTGGGTTTGTCATAAATAGCTTTTATTTTTTTGAGATACATTCCATCAATATCTAGTTTATTGAGAGTTTTAGCATAAAAGGCTGTTGAATTTTGTCGAAGGCCTTTTCTGCATCTATTGAGATAATCATATGGTTTTTGTCTTTGGCTCTGTTTATGTGGTGGATTACCTTTATAGACTTCTGTATGTTGAACCAGTCTTGCATCCCCAGGATGAAGCCTACTTGATCATGATGGATAAGCTTTTTGATGTGCTGTTGCATTCGGTTTGCCCTTATTTTACTGAGGATTTTTTCATCTATGTTCATCATGGATATTGGCCAGAAGTTTTATTTTTTTAGATGAGTCTCTGCCGGGTTTGCTATCAGGATGATATTGGTCTCATAGAATGTGCTAGGGAGGCTTCCCTCTTTTTGTATTGTTTGGAATAGTTTCAGAAGGAATGGTACCAGCTACTCTTTGTAAGTCTGGTAGAATTCAGCTGTGAACCCATCTGGATTTGGGCTTCTTTTGGTTGGTAGGCTTTAATGGCTGTCTCAGCTTCAGCCCTTGTTACTGGTCTATTCAGGGTTTCAACTTCTTCCTGGTTTAGTCTTTGGAGGGTGCAAGTGTCCAGGAATTTATCCATTTCTTCCATATTTGCTGGTTTATGTGCATAAAGTTGTAGTAATCTCTAATGGTAGTTTGTATTTCTGTGTAATCAGTGGTGATATCCCCTTGTTCGTTTTTTTATTGAATCTATTTGATTCTTCTCTCTTTCCTTTTTTATTAGTCTGGCTAGTGGTATATTTTCTTGATCTTTTCAAAAAATGAGCTCTTAAATTTATTGATTTTTTGAAGGGTTTTTTATGTCTCTATCTTCTTCAGTTCTGCTCTGATCTTAGTTATTTCTTGTCTTCTGCTAGCTTTTGAGTTTTTTTGATCTTGCTCCTCTAGCTCTTTCAATTTCGATGATAGGGTGGTGATTTTAGATCTTTCCTCATGTCTCCTGTGGGCATTTATTGCTATTTATTTCTCTGTAAACAGTTCTTTAAATGTGTCCCCAATTACTGTATCTTTAAAATAAGTTTTGAAATCAGAAATTGTGAGCCCTCCCACTTTGTTCTTCTTTTTCAAGCTTATTTTTGGTTCTTTTAGCTCTCATGAGATTCCATTCTAACCATATTCAATGTAATATTAGAAATTCTAACCAGAGAAATATGTAAAAATAAATAAGTAAATGATTAAAATTGGAAAGGAAGAAGCAAAATTATCTATTTGCTGATAATATGATCTTACCTATAGAAAACTCTAAATAAAGATCCCACAAAAATATAGTTAAAATTAATAAACCTATTCAGCAAAATAGAATATTAGTCAGCAACAAAAAAGTTGTATTTTTATACATTAACAATAAATAATTTAAAAAGAATGTTACAAAAGCAATTTAGTTCACAATAGTGTCAGAAAATATGAAATAGAAATTAACCAAGGAGGTGATAAATTTGTACAATGAAAGAAAACTAAAACAAAATTTCTTAAAGAAAAGACATTCTATGCCCATAGATTGAAAGGTTTAATATTGTTAAGATGGCAATGTTACCCAAAATGATCTACAGATTCAATGCAATCCCTATGCAAATCCCAATGATTTTTTATTACATAAATATAAAAATGTTAAAATTTATATTGAATTTCATGGGGCCCCAAATAGCAAAAACAAGCTTGAAAAAGAAGAACTAAGTGGAAGGGTTCATACTTCTTGATTTCAAAACATAGTTTAAAGCTACAGTAATCAATACTGTGGTACCGGCAAAAAAAATCAGACATGTAGACCAATGAAATAGAACACAGAATTAAAAACAAACTGGTACAGAAAGAAGAATGATTCTTACCAGAAAATTGATGGAATGAGGAATAACTTTATAATGGATATAGTTTGGTTCTGCACGAGGAAAAGATTTATGGAGACAAATGCTGATGATATTCGCAAAACCATATGAGTGTACTTAGCAACACTAAATAGTATGCTTAAAAATATTTAAGATAGTAACTTTTACCAAAATAAAAAAATGGAACACAAATTACATGGAATTTTTGTAAATGCATAATTGCCTATGTGTTGCATTTTTCTAGCACCTCTGTGTATTTTTTTTTTTTTTTTGGTATTTTCATTTCCTTATAGTTAGATCTTCTTCACAAAAGTGTAAATTCCTTAAGGTCAAATTTTAATTATTATTACAATTGTGTAGAGTGTAATTGAATGTCACAATGTTAAAAATTTAAAATACATCTATGAGAAGAATCAGTTTTTCTGGATAATGTAGAATAATATTTTAAGGAGATAATAAAAGCATGGCTGACTGGAAGTAAATCTGTTGTATATATTGACTAATTAATAATTGAATGAGGCAAATATTTGAAAGCTTTTTCTAAATGCCCACAAAGTATTAAAACATTTTCTGAAAGGGGAAGTGATATATAATGATATTTTTGACAGTATTCCCAAATCAGTATGTTATGTCCAGCTATCTCAATAACTCCTGTGCACTGGTCCTGAAAGAGCTTACAGCCTAGTGCAAGGAACTACATTTTGCGATGACATCTTTCAGAATTTTTTTTTACAAGAAGTAAAATCATAACTATTTTTACAATGGCCTAAAAAGCAATTTTTAAATGGCATATCAGTTATTTTTAGTAGAACTTTGCATTAAATATCGTGCTGCCTAAAGTCTTTCTCCATGGTTTGTAGAAGAGTTTTGCAGCAGGCTGTCACTGAAAAACTCCTCGGGGACCCCAATATGAGCTGGCCTTTAAATATGGTACTGAAACTGCCACGCTGATTCATCTAGGTCAGTGCATCTTAAACTAATGGTCAAATGAATCACCTGGGGATCTTGTTAAAGTGCAGTCTCTCATTCAGTAGGGCTAGTATAGAGCCTGAGATGCTACATTTTGAGTAGGAAGTGTTAACTGTGAAAGAAATTACGCATGTGTAAGAAGGTGAGACACTGGAGATATTGCAGATGCTGCTTGGAGTGATAGCTAGGGTAAGCTATATTCATTACGGATAGAAAAGAATGCTAAAAGTAAGAGTTGTTCTGAATGGAAGCCATTTCAATTGAAGAGGATGTTTCCTGTGGGAATAGCAGTTGATAGGATTACTACCAAAACAAGTTATCACCACTGAGGGAAGCGTCTACAAGGAATATAGGAGATACTATTAATAGGAGCTGACAAAACCCTATAGACAGCATGCCTGTGAAGGAAACTGATTGCATGAACACAACATTCTGAATCACCAAGGCACCCTGAGTTCCTTTTCACATCTTTTCTCAGGATGGTGTGGTGCTTTTTTTCCATGTGCTATAATATGAAGAAAACATGACATTTTCCTATTGGGAAACATAATTCAATAATCAAAATTTAGGTTCAGGATCTGATTCAGTTATAGATGTCTGATTTTAACAGGAGAATATGGGCCAAATAAAAGTGTCATCTATCATTTTATTAAATATTAAGGAATAATTAAAATAACTGACAATCTTGTCTTAAAACATGTATCTAAATTGAGTACAAATTTTAGACTCCTAACTTTAGTATCTGACAATTAGTTCTAAAGTTAGAGAAGATAGCACCTTATTATTCTACTGTTTGAAACATTACACATGTTTGTCTCTTTTGATCTAATACACAAAGTAAAGTAGTGGCACAATCTACTTCTTTGGACCTAGAATACCTCTCTTGGTTCTTTAGTGTTTCTCAGTGGGTGATTATACAATCTGTCTTTAGATATGTTTCTTGTTATTATGCACATCTTTCCATGCCCTGAAGAGCTATTCGCATTCCTGACCTTCTCCCATTGTCAACGCTTCAAGTAATTTTGGGCCAACAAAAATCATCCCACTGCATTCCCATACACTGTAAGTGAGCCCTGACACCGGTGAAAACTGCTCTCCAGTTAATATAAATTTCTGTGTAGTTTAAGGTATTTTAATTGACAGATAACTTCATTATCCTAAATATTGTGTAAATGTTTTAGGACAATGGTTTCTGAATTCAGGCTTTTGAGTTTTAAATTATGAACAACTGTTTTAGCTTGGACAGTTTGCATCTCCTTTTATTTGTCCAATTTTAAAATCTTCAAAATGTGAAATAAAAAAGTACCTCATATTGTTAAATTACTATTTTGAAATAATTTTATATTTACAGAAAAGTTGCAAAGTTAGTAGAGAGAATTCATGTATACCCTTCACCTAGCTGCTCCTAATGGTAGCAATTTACATAGCCAAAATACACTTAGCAAAATTAAATGGGTACTGCACTATTGACCAAATGACATGCTTTGTTTGAATTTCACTTTTTTCATCAAGCTCTTTTTCTGTTCCAGGTTATAAATCAATACCTCATGTTGTCTTTAGTTGTGTCTCAGTCTTCTGCAATTCATGGAACAATCTTGTTTTTTTTCTTGTCTTTTTATGGCTTGATTCAATTTATGAATAGTGTTCAGTTATTTTGTAAAATATGTCTCTCAGTTTGGGCTTCTCTGATGTTTTCTCATGATTACATTGAGTTTATGTTTGTTGCTTTTCTTTATTTACTTATGGTTGGGATGAGGATGTGAGCATACCATAAAAGTATTCCCTTTTCAGTGTATCATATGAGGGCATACAAAATATAGATGTTTTATTATTGGTGATATTAAGTGTCATTACTTCCTTAGAGTTTTGTTTGCTCTATTTCTCTACTATAAAGTTACTATTTTTGTCCCTGTGTAATTAGTAAATGTATTGAGATAGATACTTTGAGACTACTCAAATATCTTGCCTCTCCTCAAATTTCTGTTGACTCACATTAGCATCTATCAGTGGATCTTACCTGCATTAATGATTACTTAATGATGATTTTTGTATCGCCTTTTTGCCTTCTATATGTATTAGAATTATTTTGCGGGAAGAATTATTCATTTATTCCATTATTTATTCAAGTTATGACCAACTCATGGACATTTATTTTATGAGTTATAATCCAATAGTGTCATTATTTATTTTGCTGCTCAGACTGTGCCTGGTTTGGTCAATGGAATCTCTGTCAAGTTGGCCTCTATGTCCTTTTGAGATTTCCTTACTTTTTATGAACACGTAATATCCAGGCTCATTTCATATTTCCTAGCCCTAGGTCTAGATCAACCACTTCTCCAAGAAACCCTGGTTTAATGGTATTGTTTGATTGTTTTGAATTGGAGAATGATATTTAGAAACCAAGAGCTCTGTGTTTGGTGTCTTCGTTGCTACTGGGGTATCATTGCTCCTAGGCCCTTTCAGCAGACAGAGCTAGGAAGTAGTTAGATGATTGATTGATTGATTGAAATACTAATCCACATGTTTCTACACAGCTATATTTATTACTATATCTGTTTATTTATCTGAATTTTAAAAACCAAGAGTTGATACTGACAACTCTAATTCCAATCCACAAAAGTAGTTTTTCTTTTGACTTCTCTTTCTTTTAATTTCTTTCTTCATTATTGAGACACCTAGCTCTCGTTGTCTACAACACATTCACTTACTTGATTACTCCTAATGTACACATGGTTTCAGAATCACCTACACATAAACTTGTGAGAAATAACTTTACTCACTAGAGCTCAACATTTATTTACAGTCATTTTTGTCTTTGGCATTTCAATATTCAGTAAAAAGTACTTCTTCCAGAAGTGATTTAGGCTAGTTCATTCTTTTCCCAAATATTTGTGTGCTTGTTTTTTTCATTTGTAATACAGCTAGTTTCATTTTTAAAATATTTGTATTTAATTTTGTATTCCCACACATTGTAGTTTTTATTCATTCATTTTTTTCAAGTATGTGAACCATTGTTATAGTTGTAAAAGTCAAAACTGCACAAACACATTGTACTAGTCTATCCTCACATTGCTTTAAAGAAATGCCTGACAGTGGTAATTTAGAAGAAAGGAGTGATTGATCGACTCATGGTTCTACAGTCCCCACTGGAAGCATAGCAGCGTCTGCTTCTGGGAGGCCTCACGAGGCTTACAGTCATGGCAGAAGGCAAAGCAAGAACAGGCATAGGAAACGGAAAAAGCAAGAGCAAGAGAGAGTGTGGTTGGGAGGGAGGTGCCACACACTTTTAAACCACCAGATCTTATGAGAAATCAGTCACTATCATGAAGACAGCACCATGCCATCAGGGATCCACCTTCATATTCTAAACACCTCCCAACGGGTCCTACCTCCAGCACTGGGGATGACAATTCAACATGAGTTTGGGTGAACACAAATATCCAAACTATATCCCACGTATATTCAGAAAAGTGTGATACCATTTCTTTTCATTGCTGCTATTCTGTATTCATTTCTCTCTTTCTTTCACTCTTCTCATATATCTCTAACCCCTCAGTAGGTAACCAATCTCTTTAAAGTCTGATTTATCCTCTCTGTATTTCTTTGGCATAAATAATGAAATACATGTATGTTTCCTTAAGTCCTCTTCTTTCTTTTTCTAAATTTTAATACCTTTATTAGAGCTATATAATCTACATGTCATGAACATTACCTCTGCAAATTCTATTTATTTATTTTTAATGTTTTGAGATGGAATTTCACTCTTGTTGCCCAGGCTGGAATGAAATGGCATCATCTCAGCTCACGGCAACCTCCGCCTCCTGGTTTCAAACAATTCTCCTGCCCCAATCTCCTGATTAGCTGGGGTTACAGGAATGCACCACCACACACAGCTAATTTTGTATTTTTAATAGAGACAGGATTCTATCATGTTGGTCAGGCTGGTCATGACACTCCTGACCTCAGGTGATCTGCCTGCCTTAGCCTCCCAAAGTGTGGGATTACAAGCATGAGCCACTGTGACCAACCTACCTCTCTACAAATTCTATACAGTTCAATAAGAAGTTTGGTGTATTAGCAGAGTTCTGCAAGGATCGCCATGATCTAATTAGAACCTATTCATCTTCCCCCAAAATGGCCTTGTGGCCATTTAATAGTCCCCATCCCCTCCACCTCAGCTGTAGGTAACTACAAATCTAATTTAGATCTATAAATGTGACTAATTTGGACACCTCACATAAATTGAACCATAAAAATATATAAACTCCTTCTTTCTTACATGAGAGGTAGCATACTTCAAACATTCTTTTGCACTTTACTTTTTTTCATTTAATAATATATCCTACACATGAACTCAGATCAGTCCATAGAGTTTGCACTCATTCTTGTTTAACACTGCCAAAAACTCTTTTATGTAGATGGGCTATAATTTATTCAACCACTTCCTAAGTATGGTCATTTGGGTTGCCTGTAATATTTTGTAGTTGCAAATAAAACACAAATGATCTTATGCATATATATTTCCATATTATTGAAGTATGCTTTTAAGGTAGATTCCTAGAAGTGGGAATCCAGGTCAGAAAGCAAGGATGGAGATCTTTCTATCATCTATCTATCTATCTATCTTTATCTATCTGTCTGTCTGTCTGTCTATCTATCTATCTATTGTCTATTGAGAGGAAGAGGAAAAGAGAGAAGTGTATGTGTGTGTGTGTGTGTGTGTGTGCTTGTATGTGTGCACACATGTGTATGCATGTGCAAGTGCGCAAATGTCCCTTCAACACTTTTAGGCCGTTGATCATTTCTACCAGCAATATGTGAGAGGGCCTGTTTCTCTAGACTCACCAACAGGACACATTAAACTTTTGCCTATATAATAAATAGGAAACAATATCTTAGTTATGTTTTAAATAACATTTTCCTAACTATGATTGCTTACTTTTTTTTAACCTGTTTCAAGGTCATTTTAAAATATTTATTTATAAATTATCTGATAATGTTTGGTTTTCCATTTATTCTATTAAGCTTTACTATTCTATTCCCTAACTTTTAGAAATTCCTTATATAGTGGGAATGTTAGCCTTTTAACCGTGGTACATGTTACTTATATTTTCACCCTGTTTTTCAGTTATCTTATGACTGCTTTTATGGTGTTTTTGGCATGCATTTTAAAAAGATTTGTGTAGTTAGATATATTAATCTTCTATTTGATTGCTTTTGAGTTTGAATTATCCTTAGAAACACTTTTCCTACACCAACTGCAAAGACAAATCTACCCATCTCTTCTCCTAGCGCTTGTATGATTTCATTTTTACATTTATATTCCTAATCCATTTGGAAGATTAGGATTTCTAATTCATATTGTTGTGTGTGATGTTAGATGTATAGCTAACTTTATCATTTTCTAAGTGGCTACACAATTGCTCCAGCACCCTTCATTAAAAGCTCCTCTTTACATTAGTGATTTGAAATGTCACTTATCCTTTATATAAAATTAACATATGCACATGAGTCTACTTACAGACTTCCCATTCTGTTTCACTGGTCTGTTTATTTCTATACCAATACCACACTAATTTTATTATATATATATATTGATTTGTTTTTACCCTTTAGGGCAAATCTCCCTTCACAGAATTTTTACAGTGGTTTTGAGCTATTCTTACTTGTTTTTACATATGAATGTAACTATCTACTTTTTTTAACTCCCTAGTATGGATTATTTATATTTTACTGGTATAGGTTTTAATTCATTAAATAAATTAAATGTTAACTTCGTCTATCTAATGGATGAAGAGGCACAATTAAGAAATGACTATAAAATGTTTTCAGTGAAGATTTTTTTTCTGAACTATATACAGTTTGTTAGAAATGTTTAACCTCAGCAGGATTAAGGTAGCACATTTCCTGTGCTGGCTTCATTACAATAATTAAGTCTTCCAAGTTCCTAAAGTCCAAATTTATTTTGCTTTCTTTTTCTTTTTTTGAGACGGAGTCTCACTCTGTCACCAGGCTGAAGTGCACTGGTGTGATCTTGGCCATTTCCCAAATCTTTATTGCAGATGTCATCCTAGATAGCAATTGGAAGGTCAATAGCCTTTTGGAGTAGCGTCTGTTCACAGAGATTCTTCAAAAACAATTTTTTTGTGTGTGTCACTGTCATTAATGTGTAAATAACCAAGTACTATATAAATATTCCTGGTAATTTATGTTAAGTTAAATCTTTTTGACACTTAGAATGTCAAATCAAAAGAAAACAATTCAAATAAACAGTTCTGTATTTAAAACTCTGTGTATTTAAGAGTAACTCTTTTTAACAACTGACAGAAATTTTGGAAACCATTTATAAACAGTTGCAAAGTAGATTTTTGAATGAAAGTAGTCTTGTGACATTTTGAATATTATTATAGATGAGATCATTGTCACTTTTGCCCATAATGAAAACTATAGGGATTAACATGCTGCTTAAATTCTGAATTTTGACTAAGACCATAAAGCAGGCATTATTTTCAGTTTCCCTTCCAAGATTCTTTCTTCTGGTACCACCTTCAATCATTTTCTAACTAGGAGACTGGTAAGAAGATTGACAATTTGGGCTGCTTTTTCTTCTCCCAGCAGGCAGATTTCATGTCAATCTTCTATCTTTGGAATGCAACTTATTTATAAAGTAGTGTATCATGAGAAAATTACTACCCAAACAAGAAAAAGACAAAAGAAAGAGAAATGCCCTGTTGTTCAAATTCTCATTTATGGGAAATTGACTATTTTAATTGCAAATATCCCAGAAAATTAAGGATTTTTTTTCTTAAAAAATGATTGATTTTAAGTAGATTTTCATTAGAATGCATAATGTGTCTTAATGTTAGGCAGAGCTTCACACATAGGCTGCTCACAATGAAGATGAATAGCAAATCTTCATGTTTACAAACCATCTGTAAAGCTAAAACCACTTATAAAAATATATACATGTCCAGGATATATATATTTGCTGAGAATTATTACTCTTTTGTTTCGTTTGTCTGTTTGTTTTGTTTCATTTTGGTTTTCTATTTTTTTTTTGAGACAGAGTCTTGCTCTGTTACCCAGGCTGGAGTGCAGTGGCATGGTCTCATCTCGGCTCACTGCGGCCTCTGTCTCCTGAGTTCACGCGATTCTCATTCCTTAGCCACTTGAGTAGCTGAAATTACATGCATGTGCCACCACACCCAGCTAATTTTTATATTTTTAGTAAAGATGGGATTTTATCATGTTGGCAAGGCTGATTTCAAACTCCTGATCTCAAGTGATCCACCTGCCTCAGCCTCCCAAAGTGCTGGGATTATAGGTGTGAGCCACCGTGCCTGGCCCATTACTCTTTGCTTTATATAGAATGTTTCATGCTTCCTGCTTTTTGAATTAATGAATTTTATTTTAAACAGAATATTTTTATTCCCAGCAAAACTGAGCACAAACTAAAAAGTGTTCGAATATACACCGTGCCTCCCTACCCCCACATACAACGTCTCCCTCTAACAGCAGCATCCCATACCAGAGTTGTACATTTGTTACAATCAGTGAACCTACCATGGAACATCATTATCACCCAAAATCCACAGTCTACATTAAGATTCACTTTTGGAATTGCATGTTCTGTGGGTTTGGACAAGTGTGTCATGACATGTATCAACCATTATGATATTACACAGAATACTTTTACTGTCCTCGAAATCTACTGTGCTCTTCCTGTTAATTCTTGCCTCCTCTTACTCCCTGACAACCACTAATCATGTTAGTTTTTCCATAGTTTTGCTTTTCCCAGCATGTCATATACTTGTAATCATACAGTATGTAGTCATCTCCATTTCATTTCATGGCTTGATAGTTTATTTCTTTTTAGTGCTGGATAACATTCCATTGGTTAGATGTGTCCCTGTGTTTTCACTCATCTACTGAAGGACATTTTGATTACTTCCAAGTTTTGGCAAATATGAATAAAGCTGTTGTAAGTATCCATGTGCAGGATTTTATGTAGGCATAAGTTTTCAATACATTTGAGTAAATATCAAGGTGTATGATTGCTCAATTATATACTAAGACCATGTTTAGTTTTGTAAGAAACTATTAAACTATATTCCAACGTGATTGTACCACTTTGGATTTCCACCAGCAAAGAATGAGAGTTTCTGTTGTTCCATTTCTTCACCAGCATTTGGGATTGTCAGTGTTCTGGACTTTGGCCATTCTAAAATGTGTAGTAGTACCTTATTTTAATTTGCATTTTATTAAGTGACATACCATGTTGGCCATTTTTTTCATATGCTTACTTGCCACCTGTTTATCTTGGGTGTCATGTGTGTTCATATCTTTTGCCCATTTTTAAAATCAGGTTGTTCATTTACTTAGCATAGTGATTTAAGAGTTTGTTGTATATTTTGAATAGCAATCCCTTATCAGACGTGTCTTTTGCAAATACTTTCTCCCAGTTTGTGGCTTGCATTCCCAATCTCTTGATTCTGTCTCCTTTTAAAATTTAAGAATGGGCCATTATTGTTTGGTTCCATATTAAAAATGAAAAAGTAGCCTTCTCAAATATAAGTAAAAATGTAAACTTTAAGGAGACTGGCTGTTTCTTACTTTAATGAAATTTCCACTCAATAACAGTGTACCCTGACATAAGATTGGATTTCACTGTTAACAATAGATTGCTGACAGATTGTATCTTTGCTGTTCTAAGATCACTGAACCTTCATGATATAAATATTCATCAAAAATGAACATAGGACAGAAAAATAAAGAACATAAAGGGAGCTGAATTTCCTACAGAGTCTATTTTTGTTTTCATCAGTCTTCAAATGGTTTACTGTTATCAGAAAAGAGAGAGGCTGGTTTATATATCCCTGAATATTTTAGAGGAAACCCTGCTTTTAACATGTATGGTGAGATGGATAATTTTCCAACTATGAAATTGCTAACTAGTTTTGACCTTGGGGACCACTTAAAACAAGTACCCTCTGCTCTCCTGGTGGGCTTGGAGCAAAGCAGCTGTATTTTGCACAGCACATTGAATCATAATGGACCATGTGCTGTTATGAATATTCATAAATCTACCATACTCTGTCTGCCCCAAGATGATTTCAGTGGATGTTGCTAGAGGGATTTGAAATATCACTTTTGTAGTATCCTTGAAAAGAACACACACATCAGGAAAAATAGAGCTGAAGCCCAGGTAATTCTGACCTTAGTGTGCACTTCGGAGCTCTCCTCCAAATGATTCTGCTCTGTAGCAATGGCACAGAAATCCATCATGATGACAGAGATGAGAGGTTTAAACTTTTTAAGAATCTTAAAATAGGTTAAATTAAAATCTAAGTGGTCACTATGGTATGGTTTTACTGACTGACACACTTCCCCATATATTAAAAAAAAAAAAAATCTGATCTGATTCTGTAAAGTAGCAGTGGTCACTGGAGGTTGTGATTTCCAGATGATACATTTAACTAAAATTATAGCTACTTTAAAATTATTACCAAAGATACTGGAACACTCTTAATAAGGCATATGACTATACTTCAACACAGACATTTTCTCTTATACTTTCAAGTTAATTCAATACAGCTAATTACCCTCCTGACGCTTTATGTTGGACTGTGCTGACTTTATAGCCAATTTCTACATTTCATTCTATTAATTCTTCTGTGGAGACTGAAATCAAACAGGTATATGCATACCACAATACTTGCAGGCTTAGAAATTAATGGGAGTGTTTTCATAGAAAGAATCATGATGATTGGTGGTGAACTGAATTGCACTCATTGACAGAGAATTAAGTAGTTAATAAAGACCCTTGTTGGGGATTTGGATTCTGTGTATCCTGGCTTCATCACTTAGCCATGGCCTTATGATACATTCACAAAGGCATCTCTATCTACAGGGGTTGGCAGATTTTTGTTTCTTTTCTGGTTTAATGAATATATTGAATATATATAGTTTTTTTTTTCATTTTCACTTTCACAATTTTTTTTCTCTTTCTGCTGTAAAAGAATTCTAGATCATATTACATTGTATTATATTAAATATATATATATATATATATACTATTACATACTAATTGTATTTTTCACATTATATTGTCTATATTGTTCGGTTTTATACATAATATTGTTTACTCATTGTTTACTAAGGCAAAGGAGTAGATTGTGGGGTCATTCCAATAATAGTTCATCTCAGGTCCAATTCTTGGTCCTTCCATTACATCAGGCACCTTCTTTCCAAACCTAAAAGAGTAGAAACATTCTTAGTTTAAGCCTAGGATATAGCCATGGCTTTGCTATACCCTATATATTAGCATCTGGTCAACTGCAGAAATGGAAGAATATTTACTTTCATGCATAAGGAGTATTTTCCTGGGTGAAAGTCCAAGTTAGGTCTATCTTTAGGGCTACTGACAAAGCTTCTTATGAGGATGCTTCATATTGTGGAGGGAGGAAAGAGGGAGTAGAGGGGACATAGATACAATGACCTAGATATAAATCTTTGGTATATTCAGCTAGAAATAGTGATTCTGAGGATGCATTGTGGCATGATTACGTCATTAAGTATATGGTAGCAATGGGCATGATAGTAGTAAAAACTGAAGGCATATTTTCACCCCACCCAAAAATCAGTTAAATATTGGGACACAAATAATCCAGGTCTAGAAAAGTCACGTGCCATAGCCATGGTATTGCACATCATTCATCTTGTATTTTTGAGAATCAGTGAACAAGTAAATAGTACTGGAGTGGAAAACTTTGTCCAGGCCTGTACAAACCCAATGTTTTGTTTAGAAATAGAACAAGTAAGTTTATTACTATAGCATAACATGAAATTTGCTTAAGTGGTGGTCAGCAAACCCTTGAGTACTGCTTAATGTGATAAGGTTGGTAAAATACTTTGTGCAGCACAATTCTTCCCTGAATGTTTTGACATGCTTGGGCTGCAGGGACCTGCTAGCAGGACTTGTTGTGCATCCTAAAGAGCAAAGGAGGCATCAGGACATAAGTCCATTCACTTATATCTGTTTGTCTGGAATATAACTTGTGTTTGTTTGCACAGCAATAAATTGATCTTGAATAAAAACTGGGTGGTCATTGTCATTAATCTTTGGATGCAGATTAACTTTTTT
The DNA here is from genome assembly GCA_004027715.1 of Plecturocebus donacophilus. Taxonomy (NCBI): domain Eukaryota; kingdom Metazoa; phylum Chordata; class Mammalia; order Primates; family Pitheciidae; genus Plecturocebus; species Plecturocebus donacophilus. Next base: position 133,296 of record PVKP010001836.1, read on the forward strand.
GGTCATGCCTAGTCTAACAGTGAAGAGATATTCTCATTAACAAGTAAAGCATCCAGTTATGTCACTGTAGATCTCAAATGCATATATAGTAGTATAGGGAAGAGTCAAAGACCAAAAAGACTGATAGGGAAGACATTAGCAGAGGAGAGTGTGATGTTTGCCTTTGCATCAGCAGGGATCATGTAATAACACTGAGGCTCGGGAAGAGCACTTAAACAATACTAAAACATTCTGAGAACATTTATGAACTGAGTAAACTTGAATTACTGTTGTTCTTGTGGCTATGACTGTGTTTATGGTTGTTACTGCATTCATATTAATAGCCTGTGTGCCTTAGTGTAATCATGTAGTTAGGCTTTTCCCAAATATGTAGTTTATGTTATTAGACTCAGCAATTCCCATAGACAAAGGTAATATCACTATCTTATTTTTACATTTTTTTTGCTCTAAATTATGCAAAGCCAAAATGCACAGTCCAGGATTTTATACAGTAAAGAGTGGCTTGGATTATCTAACTGGTGCATGAGGCCCAGTGTAACAGTTTACTCTTGAGGAAATTGGCACCTGTGAAGTATTTTAGTTAAACTGATCTCTTGATATCAGAAAAGTTTCTGCTATGCCATTCTTTTTGATGAACTTCTTAATATACATCCTGATTTTAGACAGTACCAGTGGCCACATACAAGATATACTTGGAAGGAGAGTACTACAGATGGTAACCTTGAATCTGTGTTTTAGTAGTAAGAGCATTTAGAGTCTGTGCTTTCCTTCTGGACATCTTAGTGTTGTAACTGAGCGAGTCAGAAGGAACATGCCATGCTCTGAGTTCCAAATTAAGAGTCCTTTATTGGCCAGTGACCGAGAGTCAGCTCATGCTCAAAATCTGTCGGCCCCAAGGAAGGCGCTTGATTATCTTTTATACCTTGATTTAGGTAGGGGAGGGGGTGTCTAGCTGAAGTGGAATTTTACAGAAGCAGAAAGAGAAAGTTAGATAAGGAAGCTGGTAACCAGGGTCCAGGAGGTTCCCAAGATTGTTGGTTGCTAAGGATATTTCCATACAGTCATCAAGGTGGGTAGCAGGGGGAACTTTCTGTACAATCAATCACCAAGGAAGGTATTCACAATAGCAGGTAGACTTGCCAAGCAGGATGCGGTTACAATGGGTACAGGTAGTCTGAACAGTGTGAACCACTCTTAACAGTTCAAAGCTTTGAGTGCAGCATGAGCCAGTAATGCACCTGTGGGGGCTGTGGCAGGGAGGGAGAAGCTAAGCTGGAGCTTGCCGGGGGGCAGCTAAGGTGGAGTCAGTTAGGCTAGTGCAATTTAGGTTATTCCATTAGCATCTACATCCCATCTCTTTTCCCTTATTGTTACTGTGACTATTTCCATAGAAATTCTCATTTCCATTTGGAATACACATTTTTGTTATTTGTAAACTCCCCCTTCTTATTCATTTCTTCACCCCATTTTCAGACTATTTTAACATCAGAATGGAAATTCACCACTATGTACATTTATATGTTTTGGCTCTTGGAGCCTGAGATGGTACAAATAACTACAAAAACATTTTCTATATAAGTCATATGAGGTGATTTACATTTCTTAATATAACCTTGTCTGATATGACCTCCGAAATAGATGGCTGTAAAGGATTAAGCAGATCAAACATTGCAAAGTCATTCATTGCATATACTTCAAAGTATTGCTGAGATGAAGCCAGATGGAGCCTTTAATTTCATCAGCTACTTACTTCCTTGCTGCAGTACCAAAGATTGTCATTTTAAAAATAATGCCTCTGGTTTTTCTAACTCATCCTTCATTGTGGATCATGCAAGTGAATAATTAATGAAAGTGTGTTTAGATTATGGGGAGTTTAAAGCACACCCTAATAGTTGTAATGTTGATTGCTTTTAAATGTTGTATTGCTTTTGAGGGTATCTGCTAATGACTCCTTAATTACATACTTGCTTTTCTTAGAAAATCAACTCATTTCATTATTACTAATTTAATTTTCTCTTAAATATTTAACTTGGGATTTTAATAAATCACTATGCATGGGATTCCATTAGATGTTTGGAAAGATTAAGTTTAATTTTTTACCCAAATAACATACTAAAATGGCTCAACATTTGTATTTTTAATCTCATAATTTTAAAAAGCATGCATTAAGTACCATGAAAATCTCAACAACTTTGGCAAGAAAAGATCTTGGTTTGACTCATGGCTTCTTTACTTGTTAAATGTGTGAAATACAATAAATGAAATGTTTTAATCTCAGTTTTCATTTCATGAGACTGGTTGAGTGAACATAAGCCTAGTGGTTTGCAAATTCTTTGGCCTATTGTAGAAGGTTGATATTTTAATAGCCTAAAGAGAATTCATTTACTATCAGAATATATTTTTTTCTGGAAAATGTGGTATTTCTTGGAAAACTGCTGAAATGAATTACGTATCTTTGCTATTTTTTTTTTTTTTTAGAAAAAGAGAGAAAAGGAGAAAGAAACAGCAAAAGAAAGAAAAAAAGAAAAAGAAAGGAAGAGATTTTAGAAAAAGAGAGAAAAGGAGAAAGAAAGAAACAGCAAAAGAAAGAAAAAAGAATGAAAGAGAAAGAAAGGAAGAGATTTTAGAAAAAGAGAAAAGGAGAAAGAAAGAAACAGCAA